>JACGWL010000015.1:7283782-7426282 GCA_034509725.1 Sesamum angolense
ACACACACGTAAAAGTTACTTGGCCGTTATCTTTTCAAAATAGAGGAAAAACAACCACATGGATTACAAATACTTTTTGCATCAATTTCCCAACAAAAATTGGCATGCGGACTAAAAGTGAAAGTTCGTTAAAGTTATGAACTTTTTTCGAAAATTCTATAAATAATAGAGATTAAAAGTATATAAAATCTAAATTATGAAATAAAAAATACCATTTTTCTATATTTAAATATAACGGTAAGGTACGACGTGGATATTATAAACGTAGATATATATCCCAAGTGCAAAATGAAATGGAACATCAATGAATTTGGAAATAAAAGACTAAAATTGTACTTGTCTATCTAGGATTCGAAGAAAAAAAATATTTAACTTGGTATATTCTGCAGGATTAATTATAGTGAAAAAAAAATAGAATAATGTATAAAAATGTGAAGAAAATGCGCGCTTTTGTGAATAGTGAATACAAGTATATTGGATTCTATTTATGTACAAATTGTTAGGATAACAGTTTTAAGTTATTTCTCTTCTATTTATTTATTTATTTATTAAATCATATATGAATGAACCATAAACATGTACAAGAATTGAAATTTTCAACAAAAAACGAATTGCAAATAGTATCATACAACCATGCTACTTCCTCTATTTGGATTTGGTATTTCATCTTATATTACATATTATAGATCCATGTGTTCCAGATTTATTTTTAAGGAAAACAATATCATGGGAAAGTTTATTTTGTGAGAGAGGAAAATTATTTAATATTAATATTTTAATATGTATGTATTTTTATGTGTGGAATTTTTTTTTTTAAATAAATGATTGACAATGAGATTCGACCCAAGACCTTTTTTTCGCTTGCTCTGAATTGTGTTGAAGGATTACTCATCTAAAAATTTAAACTGTTAACAAGTAGATCATCTTAAACATTAAAATCTATCATAAAATTACAAAGGAAGCTAACATGCTTTTAATTAATGTATAGAGGACATTATAGTAAATGATGCATTAATGATTAATGCTGGTTTGATACATCTAAACATTGAAGATATTTATTTAAAGGAATGCTCTGCAAAGATGATAAATTTCTGTGGTCGTGATTTGCGTGCAACTACAGGTGCTCTACTCGTTTCTTCTTTCCACATTTGATATAATAAGGTATGACAAAAATTTTCCGTGCCAGTTTGGTGGTTTTTCCTATTTAATACTTAGTCATGTATAATATCTTTTTTCTTCTTTCTAGTAAAACAACAACAAGATCCTCCAAAACCATTTGCATCAATTGCCAACAAGGGTCATTGAAGGTATTATACATCAATCACATCGAGGTATGTCGCATCATGTCTCTATTCTCAAAATCAAGCATGATCTATGATGATTTACACATTTCATGTCATTTGTTGCAATTCGATTTTTGCTTTTTGTATTTGTTTGATACTTTTCATTGTACTTTGTTTTTAAAATCTTGCTTTGGTGGAATGTGACTTGTATTTCTTGTATGTGGAAGTGTTAAACATTTATATGTTATGCTTTTGTGATTGCCTTATGCTAATGCTAGTGATTTTTTATTCGTAATAGCCTTAAAAAATTTTGTGTTTCTGTAACTTTTTCGTGCTGAATGAAATTTGACTTGGATTCTTGTTATTGCGGTACTATGTCTCTGTTTGTTCTCTATCCTTTCTTTTTTTTTTCTTTGATGTGTTGTGGTTCTAATCAGTTTACGTGCTTATGGTTGTGTGGTGCAATTTATGGAGTGTGATTTGAATAACTTTCTATGCATTTTTTCTTTAATCTTGAATCTTGGCGAATTCAATCGAAGTGTTGAAAGATTGCGGTAGACAAAGGAAGCTACATGCTTTTAACTAATGTATAGAGGTAACATTATAGTAATTGATGCATTAATGATTAATGTGGTTTGATACATCTAAACATTGAAGATATTTATTTAAAGGAATGCTCTGCAAAGATGATAAATTTTTGTGGTCGTTATTTGCGTGCAACTACAGGTGCTTTACTCGTTTCTTCTTTCCACATTTGATATAATAAGGTATAACAAAAATTTTCCGTGCCAGTTTGGTGGTTTTTCCTTTTTAATACTTAGTCATGTCTAATATATTTTTTTTCTTCCTAGTGAAATAACAACAAGAACCTCCAAAAACATTTGCATCCACCGCCAACAAGGGTCATTGAAGGTATTATACATCAATCACATCGAGGTATGTCGCCTCATGTCTCTATTCTCAAAATCAAGCATGCTCTATGATGATTTACACATTTCATGTCATTTGTTGCAATTCGATTTTGTGCTTTTTGTATTTGTTTGATGCTTTTCATTGTACTTTGTTTTTATAAATTTTACTTTGGTGGAATGTGACTTGTATTTCTTGTATGTGGAAGTCTTGAACATTTATATGTTATGCTTTTGTGATTGTCTTATGCTAATACTATGCTATTTTTTAGGCATAATAGCCTTAAAAAATAATGTGTTATGCATTTTGTAATTGTCTTGTGCTAAAGCTAGTGATTTTTGATTCGTAATAGCCTTAAAATTTTTTGTGTTTTGTTTTCTGTAACTTTTTCGTGCTGAATGAAATTTGACTTGGATTCTTATTCTTGCGGTACTATATCTTTGTTTGTTCTCTATCCTTTTTTTTTTCTTTGTGTTTGTGGTTCTAATCAGTTTACGTGCTTATGGTTGTGTGGTGCAATTTGGAGTGTGATTTGAATAACTTGCATTTTTTCTTTAATCTTGAATCTTGGCGAATTCAACCGAAGTGTTGAAAGATTACGGTGGACAAAAGGAAGCTACATGCTTTTAACTAATGTATAGAGGTAACATTATAGTAAATGATGCATTAATGATTAATGCTAGTTTGATACATCTAAACATCGAAGATATTTATTTAAAGGAATGCTCTGCAAAGATGATAAATTTATGTGGTCGTGATTTGCGTGCAACTACAGGTGCTCTACTCGTTTCTTCTTTCCACATTTGATATAATTAGGTATGACAAAAATTTTCCATGCCAATTTTGGTGGTTTTTCCTTTTTAACACTTAGTCATGTATAATATATTTTTTTCTTCTTCCTAGTGAAACAACAACAAGAACCTCCAAAACCATTTACATCCGTTGCCAACAAGGGTCATTGAAGGTATTATGCATCAATCACATCGAGATATGTCGCCTCATGTTTCTATTCTCAAAATCAAGCATGCTCTATGATGATTTACACATTTCATGTCATTTGTTGCAATTTGATTTTGTGCTTTTTGTATTTGTTTGATATTTTTCGTTGTACTTTGTTTTTATAAATCTTACTTTCGTGGAATGTGACTTGTAGTTCTTGTATTTGGAAGTCTTGACAATTTATATGTTATGCTTTTATGATTGTCTTATGCTAATGCAATGCCATTTTTTAGGCATAATAGCCTTCAAAAATAATGTGTTATGCATTTTGTAATTGTCTTGTGCTAAAGCTAGTGATTTTTTATTCGTAATAGCCTTAAAATTTTTTGTGTTTTGTTTTCTGTAACTTTTTCGTACTTAATGAAATTTGACTTGGATTCTTGTTCTTGTGGTACTATATCTCTGTTTGTTCTCTATCCTTTCTTTTTTTTTTTTTTTTTTTTTGATGTGTTTTGGTTCAAATCAGTTTACGTGCTTATAGTTGTGTGGTGCAATTTATGGAGTGTGATTTGAATAACTTTCTATGCATTTTTTCTTTAATCTTGAATCTTGGCGAATTCAACCGCTAAAATCCCTAATTGCATTAGACAAAGAACTATATTACAACAATATAGAACTAGCAATAATCATTAATTGCATCATTTACAATAATGTTACCTCTGTACCTTAGTTAAAAGTGTCTAGCTTCCTTTTACTGACCAGAATTCATGTAAAGTGATTTTGGAGGTCCACCGAGTGCTGCTTCTTCCTCTTGTTGTTTCAGGAACACTAGGAAGAAAAAATTATACATTGTTAAGTATAAAAAAGGGAAAACCACCAAAGTGGAGCGGGAAAAGTTTGTCATACCTTAATATATCGATTGTGTACAAAGAACCGAGTACTAGAATACAAGCACTTGGAGTTGCACCCTAACCACGTCAACAAAACTCTATCATCTTTGCAAAGCCTTCACTTGAAATCAAATATTTCAATCTTCAGATATATCAAACCAACAGTAATCATTGATACATCAGTTACAGTGTTACCTTACACACTGTTCCTTAGTTAAAAATGTCTAACTTTCTGTTTTCCTCCACAATCCTTCAATACTCACGTAGAGTTTGCCAATCATGCTGTAAATTATCAAATAAAAGAAAAAAATTATTTAGAAACCACTATAGAGAACAATAAATCTTATTTTGCTTTCCTTCATGCTTGTTTTGTCCTATCTTGCACAAAGCACTATGTTGAGGATATCAAATTATTGATTGGAATAGAGCTTTATTCATAGTCTTCGAGAACCAACTCTAAAACCGACCTCAAAATGAGGAAACTGAGTAAACCTTTTTAAATCAAGATTTGGTGTATGTGTGTGTACAATTAGAAAATGTGAAAGTAAATTTTCAAATTATATATTCAGTCGATACCTTGTAAAAAAGTCCAGTGGGAGTTCGTAACTTTCTCCAAGTGCTGAAATTCCTCTTCCAATCTCCCACCAAAATTTTTCTCCAAAAATTTAAGCATCTGCAAAAGTTTCATTGAAACATAAATTCATGTCCATAGTAGTTATATCGAATTCAAAATGACATCTTGATTATGAGAATAAAGAGTTGAGACAACATACATCTATGTGATTTATAAAAAGCCCTAAGAACGTAAGAAGATCGTACAACATAAGAAAATAAAATAAATAGGTAAATTCGCAGCAATAACAAACAAATTGAAATCAAGGAAAGCAAGAGTGCGATTTATACCTATGATGTTCCATCATCTCTACAAGAGAAGAAACACTAAATCAAATAGGTCCAAAAGATTAAAGCATAGGCAAAAAGAAACAAATTGCACTTCATCCATAAGTAAGTTTAAATCATCAACACCCCAAAACAAATATATATAATCACCCACAAATATCAACTAATTAGACAATTTAATCAATATGCAAAATTTGGCAGAAAGACTCAAGATCCATAAAATTAAAATGATGCATCCTAAATCCACTATATAATGGATCAACTGAGATCAAAAGAAGACAACCAATCAAAACCTAGAAAAGATTTAAGAATCACAATAAAAAAAGAGAATCCATGGAGACCAATTTAGAAAGAAACATGAGTCAAAAGTGCAAGTACAAACCCACAAATCAAATTTTACTTAGCATCTCCATTAGAACATGAGTCAAATCAAATTACTGTCAAGATATAAGAATCATAACCAAAAGGAAAATTGCTTATGGAAAAATGTGTTAAACCCAAGAAAACAATGACATCAATTGAATCAAATATACTGCAAATCAAAAAAAAAAAATCCAATAATCAATCCAAAGCAAGAAGAGTCAACTACATAAACCAAATCAAATTTCATTCAACATCACCATTAGAATTGATCGGTTCCTGCAAGATTCAAGAATCAAACAAAAATACAGAAATTCAATGAGGAAACACGAGTCAGAACTGCAAGAAAGCATCACAATAAGAACATTAGTCGAATCAATCCACCATCAAGATACAAGAATCACAACCAAAGCAAAAATCCACATAAACCAATTAAGGAAGAAAACATGAGTATTGCAAGAACAAGAACCCAAATCAAATTTCATTCAGCATAGAACATAAATCGAATCAGATTCACCACCAAAATTCAAGAATCAAACCAAAAAGGAAAATCCAAATAAATTAATTAAGGAAAGAAGACAAAAGTCAAAGGTGCAAAAACAAAAACCCAAATCAAACTTAATTCAACAACACCACTAGAAGAACACCACTTCAATCAAATTCACTGTCAATACTCAAGAATCAAAACAAAAAAGGAAAATCCACATAAACCAATTAAAGGAAGACCATACTAGTAAAAGGTGCAAGAACAAAAGCCCAAATCAAATTTCATTTGGCAACAACATTAGAAGAACATTAATTCAATCAAATTCATTGTCAATGTTAAAGAATCACAACCAAAGAGTAAAAATAGCATAGCGTTAGCATAAGACAATGACAAAAGCATAACATATAAATTGTCAAGACTTCCAAATACAAGAACCACAAGTCACATTCCACCAAAGTAAGATTTATAAAAACAAAGTACAACGAAAAGTATCAAACAAATACAAAAGCACAAAATCGAATTGCAACAAATGACATTAAATGTGTAAATCATCTAGAGCATGCTTGATTTTGAGAATAAGGACATGAGGCGACATACCTCGATGTGATTGATGTATAATACCTTCAATGACCCTTGTTGGCAATGGATGCAAATGGTTTTGGAGGTTCTTGTTGTTGTTACACTAGGAAGAGGAAAAAAGATATTATACATGACTAAGTATTAAAAAGGAAAAACCACCAAATTAGCACGGAAAATTTTTGTCATACCTAATTATATCAAATGTGGAAAGAAGAAACGAGTAGAGCACATGTAGTTGCACGCAAATCATGACCACAAAAATTTATCATCTTTGCAGAGCATTCCTTTAAATAAATATCTTCAATGTTTAGATGTATCAAACCAGCATTAATCATTAATGCATCATTTACTATAATGTTACCTCTATACATTAGTTAAAAGCATGTAGCTTCCTTTTGTCCACCGCAATCTTTCAACACTTCGGTTGAATTCGGCAAGATTCAAGATTAAAGAAAAAATGCATAGAAAGTTATTCAAATCACACTCCATAAATTGCACCACACAACCATAAGCACGTAAACTAATTAGAACCACAACACATCAAAGAAAAAAAAAGAAAGGATAGAGAACAAACAGAGATATAGTACCGCAAGAACAAGAATCCAAGTCAAATTTCATTCAGCACGAAAAAGTTACAGAAAACAAAACACAAAAAATTTTAAGGCTCTTACGAATAAAAAATCACTAGCATTAGCACAAGACAATCACAAAATGCATAACACATTTTTTTAAGGCTGTTATGTCTAAAAAATAGCATAGCATTAGAATAAGACAATCACAAAAGCATAATATATAAATTGTCAAGACTTCCGAATACAAGAACTACAAGTCACATTCCAGGAAAGTAAGATTTATAAAAACAAAGTACAACAAAAAGCATCAAACAAATACAAAAAGCACAAAATCGAATTGCAGCAAATGACATGAAATGTGTAAATCATCATAGAGCATGCTTGATTTTGAGAATAGAGACATGAGGCGACATACCTCGATGTGATTGATGTATAATACCTTCAATAACCCTTGTTGGCAATGGATGTAAATAGTTTTGGAGGTTCTTATTGTTGTTTTACTAGGAAGAAGAAAAAAATATATTATACATGACTAAGTATTAAAAAGGAAAAACCACCAAACTTGCACGGAAAATTTTTGTCATACATAATTATATCAAATGAGGAAAGAAGAAATGAGTAGAGCACCTGCCATTTCCACGCAAATCACGACCACAAAAATTTATCATCTTTGCAGAGCATTCCTTTAAATAAATATCTTCAATATTTAGATGTATCAAACCAGCATTAATCATTAATGCATCATTTACTATAATGTTACCTCTATACATTAGTTAAAAGCATGTAACTTCCTTTTGTCCACCACAATCTTTCAACACTTCGGTTGAATTAGCCAAGATTCAAGATTAAAGAAAAAATGCATAGAAAGTTATTCAAATGAACTTTTTTACAAGGTATCGACTGAATATATAATTTGAAATTTACTTTCACATTTTCTAATTGTACACACACATACACAAAATCTTGATTTAAAAAGGTTTACTCAGCTTCCTCATTTTGAGGTCGGTTTTAGAGTTGGTTCTCGAAGACTGAATAAAGCTCTATTCCAATCAATAATTTGATATCCTGAACATAGTGCTTTGTGCAAGATAGGACAAAATAAGCATGAAGGAAAGCAAAATAAGATTTATTGTTCTCTATAGTGGTTTCTAAATAATTTTTTCTTTTATTTGATAATTTACAGCATGATTGGCAAACTCTACGTGAGTATTGAAGGATTGTGGAGGAAAACAGAAAGCTAGACATTTTTAACTAAGGAACAGTGTGTAAGGTAACACTGTAACTGATATATCAATGATTACTGTTGGTTTGATATATCTGAAGATTGAAATATTTGATTTCAAGTGAAGGCTTTGCAAAGATGATAGAGTTTTGTTGACGTGGTTAGGGTGCAACTCCAAGTGCTTGTATTCTAGTACTCGGTTCTTTGTACCACAATCGATATATTAAGGTATGACAAACTTTTTCCGCTCCACTTTGGTGGTTTTCCCTTTTTTATACTTAACAATGTATAATATCTTTTCTTCTTCCTAGTGTTCCTAGTGAAACAACAAGAGGAAGAAGCAGCACTCGGTGGACCTCCAAAATCACTTTGCATGAATTCTGGTCAGTAAAAGGAAGCTAGACACTTTTAACTAAGGTACAGAGGTAACATTATTGTAAATGATGCATTAATGATTGTTGCTAGTTCTATATTGTTGTAATAGAGTTCTTTGTCTAATGCAATTAGGGATCTCGGTTTTTTGGGTATATCCATACCCATGTTTTGTGGTTTGGCTACCCTAGTGGCTTTATCAATTGATTCTCTCAATATTCGTCCACATAGAAAACAAGCCCATTTTTGCGTTTTCTGTTTTGCCATTGCCATGGCGTGGAAAACTCTTTTAAGAAAGTATGTCGAGTTGTAATTGCCTCCTCCACAACTTTAAACTTTCTGCTTGATTGCAATGTTAGGAACAATGACGTGGATGACAAACATTCTGATGAGGATGGCTACTGGCATTTCTGGATAATTTTTTTTGTGGGAGCTTGAAAGAGTAATTTCAGCAGCACATAGAGAAAATTACAAACTCTCAGGGGACTTTTTCACAAGGTATGGCCTGAATATATAATATAAAAGTATACTTTCTGTGGTAGCCATGCTCTATGATGATTTACACATTTAATGTCATTTTGAATTCTATATAACTGCTACGCAGATGAAATTCAAGGACATCACATCAGGTAAGTTCCTAATCTCTCTATTCTCATAATCAAGCCCACTATGATAAATGAACCACATTTTGTGTTGTTTTGCAATTCGATATAGCTGCCAGATGGGCATTAAATTCAAGCATATAACATACAGGTATGTTACCAATTGTCTATTCCACGATCAAGCTTGAATATGACAAACGGACACATTTTTCTTGTTCTTTACTTTTCGTGTGTTAGTAGATGTTATTTAATGTTTTCCTTTGTTTTTATTTTTTGTTTCTATGTGCTTATAATTTCTGTTATTTGAGTTTTGATTGGTATGTGATTTGAAGTTGATTTGTATTGCTTGATTAGATTATCTTGGTGTGTTGATTGTGTGATGCAATGGATTTTGGATGTTGAATAATTCGTTTGTTGTAATTCCAAACTCTTGATTTAATTGTATCATTATCTTGATTCATTTTGTCCAATTGAATTGTTCATTTGTTGCAATTCGATTTTGTGCTTTTTGTATTTGTTTGATGCTTTTCGTTGTACTCTGTTTTTATAAATCTTATTTTGTTGGAATGTGACTTGTAGTTCTTGTATTTGGAAGTTTTGACAATTTATATGTTATGCTTTTGTGATTGTCTTGTGCTAATGCTAGTGATTTTTATTCGTAATAGCCTTAAAATTTTGTGTTTTGTTTTCTGTAACTTTTTCGTGCTGAATGAAATTTGTCTTGGATTCTTGTTCTTGCTCTTGCGGTACTATATCTCTGTTTGTTCTCTATCCTTTCTTTTTTTTTCTTTGATGTGTTGTGGTTCTAATCAGTTTATGTGTTTATGGTTGTGTGGCGCAATTTATGGAGTGTGATTTGAATAACTTTTTATGCGTTTTTTCTTTGTTATAGAACCAAATAAATAGAGGACATACTTATAGAATTAATGTCATGATTGGTATGCAGGAATGAACAAGAAATGGAATGAATATTCCCAAGCTTATTCTAAATATATGTTTGGTATAGATTAGTATTATAGGAATAGTCATTTCTTATCTCCCCAATGTTTTAGCTATTCCCATTAGATTGGGGATACATTTTTTTTATATATTGCTAATAATATTTAATAAAAGCTTACATTTATAAGATGTTGTAATCACAAAAATTATATATTATTTTAAATATATTAATAATAAAATATTTAAATAATATATAACATGAATACCTTAAACTTTTAAATATTTTATCAAATAAAATATAAATACAGTTATATCCACACATGTATTTTAACCAATATTTATTATAAGTGTTTTAAGTTGGTACCAAGGGCGAAGCCAAGCCCCGTCGAGCCCTAATGGCCGACAGGGCTTGGCTTCGACTTGCGTCTATTAGCCTATAAAATTTTAGGTCTAAACTTATTTTATCTATTAATAAAAATACTAATCAAATTTTTGGTTAACTTTATTTAAAAAATATTTTTTCGACATTCTTATTTTTAATTAATCTCTCTCTACTGGTTAGAACCATACGGTTTCCATTTAGGCAAGAAGAAAAAGTTGCTATCTTGTAATTTTCTCAACACCAGTTTATATTTCTTACCAAAATTCCTCTTGTTTGTAGATTTTAACCCATCCTTATTGACGAAATAATAATTTATAAGAATCAAATGTACTTATAAGCCAAATTTGGCATCGCTGGTTGGTACTCATGTAATTTATTAGTGATATAATATTTTTGTTTATGTTAATTATACGTATATCACTAATGATCTATTAATGAACAACTTTTCAAACAGAATATATTGATAGAGATATAATTAGGTATATTAATTATTATAAAGATTTTTTAATATTGGATTCAAATAGTCATGTCCTAGTAGAATTCTGGTATCGATTGAGTTATTAAATTAATTGTTAATAAATTATTGAATATTACACGTACAATTGATTGTCATCTAAATTACACGTACAACTCATTAAGTTGAACTATTTTTCAAGTGGAGTGATGATGTATATACGGTTTGGTAATGAGATTTAAATTTATTTGAATCGATTTAATTATACTATATATTACTAACTACTTTTACATTTCTAACTTTTTACATTTTTTATGAGAAACAAAATTTTCAAATTAGATTAGAAGATTATCATTTTTAAATTTAACAGAAATAAATTAGGCCAAATTGCATATTACCCCCTATATTTTTAAAAGTTAGCTAAAAACTTCCACGTGTTTTAAAAATAGACAAAAAATCCCTTAATTTTCTTAAATATAGCACACTTACACTTCACCGTTAATTAAAGCTAATGGTGTTAAATTTTTTAAACCAAAGATCGTTATGCTCTTATCAATTATATATTATATTTTATTTTCATGACCGTTGGATTTTTATTGTGTAAACAGTATGATTTAATCAATACATCTCAACCGTTAGATCAAATCATTAAGAATTAAAATTTAATCAATTTTAATATGTAGTGTATCTATAACTATAAATTATAAATTATTATTTAAATAAAATAATAAAATTAATCCACCTCTCCCTCTTCCACCCGCCGCCCATTCTCTTCCACCCTCCAGCCCCCTCCCCTCTCCCTTTCGTCGCTGCCCACCCTACTGCCCCTCGTGCCGTCGTCCCCCAACTTGGGCGACCGTCGCGGTGGTCACCCAAAATTCCCCTGGCAGTCGCCCAGGGGACTTTGGGCGACGACCCAAATTATTTTTTCTAAAATAAATTTGAGAGTTAAGAGAAAGCTAAATTTTACAATCATAAGAAAAATTGATTTAAACTTTTAAAATTTAAAAATAGTAAATAAGTATTAAATTTTTTTATTATAATTACATATACTAGTAATTTAAATTTAAATTATTAATAATAAATAGCTTATTACAACATATTTACATTAAATATTTAGTTAAATTAATTAATAAAATATTATTGTTATTGTTCATTGATGATATTATATTGATAATATTTAAATTTTAAAATGAACTTAGTATACTATTTTTTGCATTGTGATTTTAATTTAATATTTTATTTAAATTATAAATTTATAAAAAAATGTATATATATATATATATATATGCATTTATTTAAATTTGATTATGATTTATATATATTGATATTTAAAAATAAAATTATTTACTTTTTAGGATGGATGAAAATGCAAAATAAAATTAATTAAAAATAAAATTAAAACAAATACATTTGATCGTGGTAATTTTAAACAGAATATACAGGTATTTTTTTGTTAATTTATAGCAAAAAAATATCAAAATTTGTAAAAAAAAAAAATGCCCCCTCGTACCGCCTACGAGTGCACGTCACATTCCATTAACTTCTAATGGAAGGAGAACTTTGTGTAGGGTTTTGGAAAATAGAGGGGTTTTTTTTTCTATTTTAATTTAAAACACATGGAGATTTTTGGCTGACTTTTAAAACACATGGGATAATATGCAATTTGGCCAATAAATTAAAAGAAAGTAAATGATTTCATAAAATAATCAAACTTGCCATTCATATGTGACTATTTAATTTTATTTTAAATAAATTGACAGTATATAAATATATATAAATTTTAATGAACATATCAAATTTTAATATCTAATATAATGAACATGTACTATTATGTTGAGAAAAACCCACAATTTAATTTAGAAATAATGGAGAATTGATTGCACAACTATTCATCATTCGTTAAAAAATATGGTATTTTGTAATACTTTAAGAGCTTTTCAATTTATATTTAACAATTGAATCTTTAATGCAATCTGATTACTTTTCATAGACAGAGAATAATACAAATTTAAGTGCATTGTATTACAAGTTATATTAAAAATATTGTCATCTTATTATTATTTAAAATTTTAAATTTTGTGAACATTAAATATTAAAAAATGAATATTATCGACCCAACCCGATTTCATTTGCAACTAAAATTTTTAAACATTGAACCTCATATGGATCCCGTTTGGACCCGACTCAAGTACTGTCCGCAATGTTTTTCAGACCGGGGACCGTTTTCCCGTACCCATGTGTCCGGTTCGGTCCATGCCCTCAAACCCGGTTCAAACCGGTTCAAACCAAAACCGTTAAAACGGTGACCCGGTGACCGGTCAAAACCGGTACCATTTAAAAAAAAAAAAAAAAACTTCACTATTTAATTTTTTGGGCTTAAAAATTTTGCATATTTATAGCCAAAAGGGTTTAAATTTGGCTTATATTTTTTCAATGTGGGATAATTAGCTTTCTTTAAACTTTCACATCCTATATTTATAGTTTAAAGTGTTTAAATTTTACTTTATACTTTCTCAATGTGGGACAATAAGCTTGATTAAGCCTTTTCATATTTATAGTTTAAGGTATTTAAATTTGTCTTATTTTTTTAATGTGGGATAATAAGTTTGCCTTAAACTCTTTTATATTTATATAGTCTAAAGTGTTAAATTTTGATTTATACTTTTCTAATGTGAGATAATAAGCTTGATTTAAAATTTTCATATATATAGTCTAAAGTGTTTAAGTTTTAGCTTATTCTTTTTCAATATGGGATAATAAGGTTGGCTTAAACTTTTCATATTTATAGTTTAAAATATTAAGTTTCGTTTATTCTTTTTAATGCGGGACAAAGCCACATCTAACAATCAATAAGGTTTAATAAATTTTGATATATAATATATAGATATGTTACAATAATATATATATATATATATATATATATATATATATATATATATATGTATATAATATATTCCGGGTCTCCCGGTTTTTTTATTCCGATCCGACCGGTCGGACCAGTGACCCAGTAACTTGACCGGTTCGATCTCCGGTCCGGTTCTAAAAACATTGCTGTCGAGTGATTTTAATGGGCGGTATGGGGGAAGTTCAGGGACCAAATATTATAAGCCTCTATAGTTGGAGGGGCAAAGCATAATTTTCGATGAAAGAACAAAACAGCTTGTGAACAGTGTTGAAATGAATAGCCGTCACTCGCGTCTGCCGCCTATTTAGAATCCTTCCCCACGCAGGCAGGCACTTTTCGCCTGTGTCTCCTCATCAAATCAGGACCACAGGATCCATTCATTCCCCAACGCGTCAAAATCTTAAAATGTTTTTGACGGTGAAAGCAGGCGAGCTGCTGTGACTGTAGCGCAGCACCTAAGACACGTCCATGATCAAAAAAACTTTCTAGATAAGCTACCCGCAGCCGACTTAGACCGACCACGATCTGCCACATCATTCCAACTACCCCATGCTGGTCCTCCAACCTCTCATATTCCGACACGTGCCTCTCTCCAACGGCTATTTGCTGTAATTTCGGATTTTTCCATTAAAATAGTTTACCTATTAAATTAATTTTTAATGACCCACAAAAAGAAACTTATATTTAGATGAAATTTTAGATAAAAAAATATTTTAAACGAATTTATTTATCTATGACATTTACTAGTAAGTACATTACATTCAATATAGATGTATAGTTTTTAAAAATATATTAAAATACAAATATTTACACAAATTGTATAATTAATTTTTGTTTGAATAAAAATACCTAAAAATATATATTAAGATAAGAATTTAATAGAATATTTTGATTTGCAAGATGATATGATCAAACAAAGATAATAAATAATATTGGAGAATTAAAAAAATATATGAGAAATAAACTATAATTTTCTAGAAAAATGTATTTATTAAAAATCATAATACATATAGGAGTAAAAATAATTAATTAATTTAATTTTTTAGAAAAAAAATAACAGATTAAAATTAAGTGAGACAACAAAATAGTACTCTCACTTACTAATACAGTATAAATCAAGTGTAAAAAATAAAGATAATTATATTTAAATGACAAGATGTATATTATCTAAAATATCTTAAAAATAATTAGTCGATACTTAAATTCTATTAATATATAGATATAATAAATAATACACATTTAAATTATATATGACATCGAGATCGAGTGTGTTTCGATAAATAATGATATAATAAATGGAAGTAACAAACTCTTATTTCCTTAGCAAAAAATAAATCTTCATCGCTAAGTATATGTTTTTATTCCTTAAAAAAAAAAAAAGAGGCTTTACAGAACAAACACAGAAAAAGGAAATTATAAAGAAAACTTTGACTATTATTTTAATAGTAAGGGGAGTTGCACTCATCACATTGTGAGTGTGAGTGCGTGTGGACTGTGAAGTGTATATATATAAAGCAGATAGTTGGAAGGCGGTTCATCTTTCCTTCTTCAGCACTAACTGTTGCATCAATCTCCGTTTACTTTCTGCCTTTTTTTTTATTAGGGTTTCTGTAATCTTTGTTGTTTGTGTCTGCAAAGAAAGGGTCTGTGGGCTCTGATTAAGAGAGGAGTGTTACGTTGGTGGTTTTGGTATAGATTCTGAGTAGTTTGGCTGTTTAAAAACCAGATCTTGGAGTGGTTGAGGAAATGGAATTCGGAGAGAAGCCCGGTTCGAATATGAAGTGGGGAAATGGAGGGTATGGAGTGGGGCTGGTGAGAAGTACATCGTTTGGGAGAAAAAGGGTTGCTCTGTCAAATGTTTGTATGGAGTTTGGGGATGCTGAGGATTGTTTTCCCACCGCATTGTCCAAGAGACAGTGCTTTCAAGATTCATTTTTGTGTCCTGAGAAATCTGTACTTGAAGATTTGCCTCAGGAGATTCTGGTTAGTGATATGGTAGATTGGATGCTCGGAATGTGTTTGATGTATTGCTTGTGTGATTTGTATGACTGAAAAGTTGTGGTTCCTTTGCAGATTAGGATACTTTGCTGTGTGGAACATGATGATTTGAAGAGGCTGTTTTTCGTGTCCAGAGCAATGAGAGAAGCAGTAAGCTTTTGCTCTTTGTTTTCTTGATTGGTTTCTTTCTTTAGTAGTTTCCGAAATCTTCTGGGCTCATTGAATTGATCTCTTTTGTGATTGAAAACAGACGTTGATCGCAAAGAAGTCCCATTTTGCTTTCAGTACACCGCGGAAGACATTGCCATTCCCGAAGGTGGAGGATTTTGCAGAGTTGGACGATGTCGAAGCTCCAAGTGCTCCAAAGCAGCAAAGGGTTCGATTGTCTAGATTGAGCGCGAAGAAACTGGCCGACATTTCCGTCGCCCTGTTTGCATCTGACGATGAACACGTCTGGCCAAGGAGAGATTTGGCGATGGAAATGGAAACAGAGATTTGATTGAATGGTTTTGTACAGGCGATTGTTGTAAATTGGATGATCTGATACGCTTGTCAGATTGGTAGTTTTGCTGTACATGTTAGAAACAATGTCTCCAAGCCAGAATTTCTTCAACCTTTTTTCGTTGAAGAGGAGATGGATATGGGGGGTGGCTTGTCTGTAATTGTTTGTACATGTAGGTGGAATGTGAAATGGTTCAGGGAACTCCTCGTATTCCTGCCGTTTCTACGTAGATCTACGGTGTATGTATTTGTTAATTATAAGGAAATACGTGTCGTGATTTATGGGGATGAATGAAATAATTAAATGTATTTTAATCATAGGTTGTATCATTTGTGGATTGACTTGATTTGATGAGTGGCATTGGATGCTTGTTTTGACAATCCCTGTGGACAGCGTTGGGTTGTTTGGCTGTCCTAGGAGATTCATGTACTATCAATATATTATTAATTTTGATAAGGTACAATGAATAATTGAGATGATAAGTTTGCCAAGTCGGATAATTTTCTTCACGTTTTTAAATTTCTGTATTTACATTTGTAAGTTTCAAGAACTCAAATATTTTCTATTTCATAAGCTTTTAAATGTGGGGTTAGTGGATTAAATTAAAGCTACAATTGGAATTAATTTCAATTGAATTCGATTTATATATTTTTGTTTCGATAATCATTTTTTAAATTAAAAACTTTACTAAAATCCCGTTTCGATAAAAGCCCATTTGTAACATTTAACGATACCAAAAAAAAAATAAAAAATTCAACTAGTTATCGTTTTATGCGTATTAAGTAATTTTTATAGTTCACTTACTAATCTTAAAAATAAAATTAATTTTATAATTTAACAACAATTATGTGATATGGTCGAACCAACCTAGGCTTAAAATAAATTTGTTCAAAAACTATTAATAATATAAATTTTGTCTCATTAATATGGAGTCCGGGCTATAGTCTTTATACACAAGAGGTGGTGACCTCATTTGAACTAAAATTGGCCCAAAAGTTTATTGACTTGGGCCTGAGCCCAAGAGAGGTATGGGCTCTGACCCACAAAAGAATTGTATATAGCTTTTACCGAAAAATGTCGGAGGCGAGAGGCCTCAAATTTGCTGAACATAAGACATATAATAGAATTCCGAAAGCCTCCTCTTGGAGAACAAAATAATGTTGTGTTAAGTCGCCATCTTTTCTCCCGCGGTTTCCCATCCTCCAGTTATCTAATCTTTCATTCTTTCCCAACCAAAATGGCGACTTTGTAAATATCAGTAATTTTCTTCCATATTCATAGTTCTTTGGTTTTGTTCGTCTGTTTCCGTATAAAGGCCGCGTGCTCGTGCAGGTGCAGCACCAAACGCTGATATCTCTGTTGTTATCCATCAGCAAGCATACACTCAGAGTGAGAATTGAGAAATGGCGTCCACGAAACGCGAGTTGCCGTTTAGTGATGAAACCCAACTGAAGAAGCCGAGGGTTGCGGAATTGGAGCGCTTTCAATCGCCTGCCATTGCTAACATGCGCGTTCTTCTCAATCCCGCTGATTGTGACATAGGTCGTGATCACTTCTCGTTTTCCTTTTTCTGTCAATTTTCGTGTGATTTTTTTATTCTTCATGTGTCCTGTTATTTCTCGAACGATCGAGAAAATCTGAATTGATTGATTACTCATACGATTTGGTTAATTTAGAAAAGATGAAATTTTTTTAAGAATTAAGGGGAAGTTGATTCGAGTTGCTTTCGTCTAAGAAGTAATTCAACCTGACGGAATTAGTTGAATCATGGTTGTGACTTCCTTAAGTTTTAATTTATGTGCATTGTTTTCACTTCAGGGGTGGAACTATTAGATTTTGTGATGAATATTCTTGAATGTACCTGAGCGGCTTTGTAAATATCAGTAATTTTCTTCCATATTCGCATCCTTTGCATTTATGGTGCATGCATGAAAGGCAGATGTCAGCTTATGTTTTATAGGTACGTATCGTTAATGCTGTTATCCTCATGGGATATGTAAATGTTGTCCAAGTCTAATAGTAAGAAGGTTTAGTGGTTGGGTTTTGAATAAAAATGGGAAGGCTTGTTAGGATCAAGATCAGCATCGCCTGTGTGGGAACTATGGATTAAGGAGGAATGATTGTCTGGGAAAAGAAGTAACTACAAGTGTGCTTCTCTTCCACTTAATTGGATAATCAGGACCATTAAGTATGGAAGTTCATTGATTTACTTACACGTGTCGAATTGTGTTGATTTTTGTGTGAAAGCCTTCCCTGCCGATATTTGACACTGCATGCAGGGGTGGTTGGCAGCACAGCTTCAGTTGTATTTAGTGCCTTGGTTTCTTGTTTTCTTATGAATAACTCACTAAGCATCACGGACTTTGTATTGAAATTTTCAATGTGGTTGATCTGCATTTATAATTTTTCTGTCATGTGTTCATTAGTTTATACAGTTACCTTCCTTTATTGGGATAACATATCTAAATAATTTGCTTTTGGATTGATTGTCCATGACTTTTGACCATGTGTCTCCAATCAGCTGAGTAATAGATACTTTTCTTTTTGGGGACAGATTTTAATGTTGGGAGAGATGGTCTGCAAGGCTCAGCACTCTATGAGGAAGGCTTTGCTTATTGCTGGTCGGGTGCTCGGGCAAATATCGGAGTCACCAGAGGGAAGTATTGCTTTGGCTGCAAAATAGTTTCAGCTCAACCGGTGGTCATGGAAGATACTCCAGTAGATCAGCAACATGTCTGTCGTGTTGGCATATCTAGAGGAGATGATGCTGTGCGAAATCTTGGAGAGACTGTACACAGTTTTGGGTTTGGTGGCACTGGGAAGTTTTCTAACTCAGGAAACTTTTTCAGCTATGGTGAAACATTTGGTGTTGGTGATACTATAGTTTGTTGTGTTGATCTCGAAGATAGGCCCATGGCTTCTATTGGTTTCTCCAAAAATGGAAAATGGTTGGGTGTAGCAAAGTATTTTGATGCAGGTCCAAGCGGCCTAGGTGTAGTGGGTTCTCCAATAAAAAATCTGCAATGGGAATCAGCTCTTTTCCCCCATGTTCTACTGAAAAATGTAGCAGTCCAGTTGCAATTTAGCATTGATGATGGTTTAATTCCAGAAGACGGCTACAAGCCCTGGGCTACTGCCATTTTCGATGGGAACACAGTGTTGGGACCCACCTTTGCAAATGAAAATGATTGTGAAGTGCTAATGATGGTCGGTTTGCCGGCTTCTGGAAAAACTACTTGGGCTGAGAAATGGGTGAAGGAGCATCCTGAGAAGCGATATGTTCTTCTTGGGACGAATTTAGCTCTGGAACAAATGAAGGTTTGTACCTATTCTGTTTTGCTTTCTCACGCTTCCTTCTTTTCTTGTCCCTAAGGCTCTGTATTTTTCTTCTGCTTCTGGATGATGAGTTATGGCCAACCTCCTTACAGGTTCCTGGTTTGTTGCGCAAGCATAATTACGGTGAACGGTTCGACCGCTTGATGGATCGAGCAACTAAGATTTTCAATGTTCTTCTGTCCAGGGCTTCCAAAATACCTCGTAATTTCATTATTGACCAAACCAATGTCTACAAGAGTGCTCGTAAACGTAAACTAAAGCCTTTTGCAAATTATATAAAGGTAATTAAGAGGGAGGATCTTTCTATAGATTTTCCTTTTCTTCATTTTTTATTGCAAGGGATGCACTCTGAACTTTTCTTGTTAATGTTTCCTTGTATCAGATTGCTGTTGTGGCTTTTCCAACAGCAGAAGAGCTCAAATTGCGTGCTGATAAGAGATTTAAAGAAATGGGGAAGGAAGTTCCTGCTGAAGCAGTAAACCAAATGTTAGGTATCCTCGTATAGAATGTTTCCTATTATTGACTGCTTCTTGGTCTTTTTTGGCAAGTAAATTACATTAATTAGGTGATTTGAAACTGTTAACTTGGCAGCCAACTATACTTTGCCAATGAGCAAGGACATGCCTAGGACAGATGAGTATTTTGATCAGGTTTGAGAAAGGAAATATATTTCCCCAATTATCTGCTCTTTGTTTTCTGCATTGTTGTTTATTCCATTTCATTCCTTGCTAGGTTTGGTTTGTGGAACTTAATGGAGCAGAATCACAGATATCCTTGGATGAGATGAAAAGAGAAATGAGCATGAAGCAATCTTCACGTGAAAGTTCTATCATGTCATACGGTAGCTCCTCATTGCAACGTTGTCAGAAAGCTCCAGTGCAGTCACATACTGGTGCCTCATTTCAGGATCAAGGCAACTTACTATGATTCTTCTTTGTCCATGTTCAATATACTCAACATGCTAACATGGTAGATTTTCCTTAATGAACGCTTTTTACATGGTTCAGGTTATCAGAGCTCATACTCTTCTCAGCCTCTATCAGGCGCCGCTTATGGAAGCTGCTATATAGGCCCTTCAACTTATGGCTCCAGGCTTGATTTTGATAATACTGGAAGTTTCAAAGGATATGACTGCTCTGGAATAAGTGAGTCTCAGAGCAGAGTGCTGACTTCCCATGGAGGCAGCGGCGAGGTCTACAATAGTTACAGAGCTAATGATGCTTACAACCATACTGGTGTTGGGAGCCAACATTTCTCACATGGAGTTACAGTTGATCCTAGTCTGAGCAACACTGTGGAACCCTATTCTAGAGCATTATCGTACAACACTTGCAATGATAGATACGCCAGTGGTTCTGGGGGCACACTACATGATGTCCCGGCTATGAGGCATTCTGCATATCAGCCTGCTACACAAGTCCCATACGGTGGGTGACCTTCTTTGTTTCCTGAACTAACATTTATGCTCCTGATTATCTGTTAATCTCCTTGATAACACTAGCATAGTTGATAGATATGGTAAACTTTCATGAAATCAAACGTTTTCTCTCATTAGACCCCATGTCATTGGTATCCACGTTTCTCTATCCAACTAGTCAGCTTCTAATATCCGGTGCATCCTTATCCCTACAGGTTCTTATGGGACCCAGATACCTAAACCTCCCTTCGGAAGTTTCCCCAATGATGCGCAGCATGCTGGAGCTGGAGGAGGGTATCACCAGCCGTCTGCTCTGAGGCCCCCTCCTATGAACTTCCCTGCAGATGCACAGCGCCCCGGACTTTATCCCCGGCCTCCGTGGGGTTACTAATTGCCTAGGTCTTCCCATGTGTATAAATTGTAGAGTCAAATTATGAGATGGCTATAGATGTTTGGGTAGAGCAGAGTATTGTAAAGAATATACGATCATGGTATGGTGGTAGTCAATTTAAGTAAAACCTCCTTATCCTTTCCTTTAATGTGATTTTCCTGCCAAATGGAAGTGTTTGGAAAAGGCCAAGATTTGAAAATTTTAAGTGGGTCGACCCGATCCGACCCTACCCTACCCTAAAGGGACAAAGCCAAGTTCCGGGTCTTGCATAATTCAAATCAACAATGATTGATACCAATCAATCGTGTATTGTGTGATCTTAAAATTAAACATATGATGTCACATCATATACTTGTCGGGAGATGTTGAAGGTGACGAATGAGATAATATATTTAGGGTATGCTTCATGCTTGCATTTGTTTAGTGTAACTACTCTCAATATAAAATTTCTTCATTGATAATAGGGTAAATTACATCTACCTCCCTTGAGATTTGTTATAATTATGAATACACCCTCGTTGTTTGAAAAATTACAAATATCCCCTAATTTTAACGACCAGCTAACAATTACCCCAATCTATCAATTTTTTATAGTGAACTGACCAAAATACCCTTATGAATTAAAAATTATAATTTTATTTATTTTTTTAAAAAAATATTTTTCTTATCGATTAAGGGGATAATTTTTTTTTATAATTTTTAAAATTTTTTCATCCATCCCATTCAATATTTTGATAAGATTTTTTTTTTTAAAAAAAAAAAAATAAAAAATAAAGTAAGGGCAAAGTTGACATTTCTATACCTCCATTCAAGGATTATATAATTTTATCAAATATCAGGGGGGTATTTGTAATTTTTCAAATAACGAGAGGATATTTATAATTATGCCAAACCTCAGGGAAGGTGGTTGTAATTTGACCTTGATAATATTATTATATGCTTATGCCCAATTATAGCAACAAACGCGACAATGACATTTTACTTCTAAGTAGCGCTGAGCAGTTCAGCGATGCTGCTGAGTCGCGTACCTTTCGCATCGAAAGCTGTACGTTGTCGTTTTGTCAACGGAATCAATTAGTATGTGGGCCATCCAAACATGCACGTCTCACGGTTCCTGATCTCGCGCCAAGTGATATAAGCTGGCGACCATCCTGACGACGACAATGGAAAAAGAGCAGCAGTTCAACTTCGGGTAGAGCGCAGGTGAATTTCTTCTCTTTATTCCTTTCTCTCGCTCATAGTTCAGTTGTGATTCAGACCAGTAATGCCAGGGCGAACTTCGCCTCTTTCTGCATGAGACGGTTTTGTGCGACTCCGTTTGATGAATTTTCTGATGTACGCTCTTTGTTTTCAGGTGGTTAATTTCCAGTTAAGAGTGTCTGAAACATACTGAAGATGACGTTGTTTCAGAGGTTCTGCAGAATTTTCAGGGTGAATCCTTGGCTTGTTAGAATGTTGATGGTTTTCACCGTCAGGTAATCTTTCCTCTCTTATTACTGAAACAGAAGTTTTTTTCTCTTCGTTTCTTTTTTTGGTTACTCTATTTTCGGCTGTTAGATTTCTGTATGAGTTGTTGATTGCATGTTTTTACATGTGTCATTATAGTTAAAAGTATTCTTGCCATATTCTATAATTGTGAAGGAGATTGATGAATCTCCTCCTTGGGAGACAACTCTTTTGTGTTAACTGATCCTCATCTTATCAGTTTTGCCCTACTTATAGAAAACTGATTGTGACAATTCTTTCAATAAGGATACTGGAAGAAACCTTTTCCTGAATTTTTGGCTGATCAACCAGCATCAGATTTGCCATTGAATTGCATTAACATAATATGGTAACTGTATCCCCTTCCCCTTTCTGTATGTGAATGGCAGTGGCGGATGCGTTTTGGCATTTTCAGAGGCTAAACCAGAGAATGGAGTGCTCTCTGATTCAAGTGAGGCTGATAGCAAGAAGAAAAAAGTGGTGGTACTAGGAACTGGTTGGGCTGGGATAAATTTCCTGAAAACTCTGAAAAATCCATCGTATGATGTTCAGGTGATATCACCACGTAACTATTTTGTATTCACCCCTTTACTACCAAGTGTGACATGCGGCACTCTGGAGCCTCGCAGCATCGTAGAACCAGTACGCAACATTGTCAGGAAGGTAAGTATTTGAGTGAGGCAGTATAAGCCTTATCCTTGACTGGAGTACTGCATAAGTTCTACATCTGTTATCTTCAAACTGCTTTTTACTCTTCACTGAACTTGTTGATTTATACTGTCAGGTTCCTTCATGCGCATCTCTTTCTTATTTGAGCTTGTAAAATGATCTTGCAATTTTAGTCATTCTTTGGTCGTTCTTCTACGTATAACCAAATTAAGCTTTAATCATTTGAAAATCCTGTCTCCACAATATGCTTTTCTGATGGAGTGAAGTGGAACCTTTTAGAAGCATAACTATTCATTGTTAATTTTATTGATGGAGTGCTTACATTCTTCAACGGACCTATCTTTCTGGCAGAAAAATGTAAATATTCACTATTGGGAAGCAGAGTGCTTCAAGATTGATGCAGAAAATAAGAAAGTTTATTGCCGATCTAATATAGCTGGCAATCTGAATGAAAAAGAGGAGATCGATGTAGATTATGACTACCTTGTGATTGCCATTGGAGCCCCTGCAAATACATTTAACATCCCTGGTGTGGCGGAAAATTGCCATTTCTTGAAGGTATCCACAGGCTTGTCTTATGATATGCTTTGTCATTCTCTGTTTATATTATAATCCTCTTGGTGGCACAACAATAGTTATTCCCTCACATCTAGATTGGGTTGTAAGTGTAATTTCCCTAACCATGGGGTAAGACTTGACCTTCTTGGCAAGCTTGGTTGACGGAACTGCTGCTTGTGCAGGAAATGGAAGATGCTCAGAAGATCCGTAGGACTGTTATTGATTGTTTTGAAAGGGCTAGTTTGCCTAACCTAAGTGATGATGAAAGAAAGAGAATCCTTCATTTTGTTGTTGTTGGTGGAGGTCCAACTGGTGTTGAGTTTTCAGCAGGGCTTCACGACTATGTTAAGGAAGATCTAGTCAGGTTATACCCCAAGGTTAAAGAGGCAGTTAAGATAACACTTCTCGAAGCTACAGACCATATTTTGAACATGTAAGTTTCAGGTTGCTTAAAGTAGAATTCTGGAAACAATGATTAGATAGATAAGATTGGTTTTTCATATTACAACAAGGTTTTATTGCTTTTTACTAGCTCTAGTCACCTGATTGCTTTCCTAGTTTTAAAGAGACATAGCTAATTAAAAATATGTAAAGAGATATGCATTATGAAGAGGACGAGTCTTTGGATTAAAAGATGGTTTACACTGGTGTCTTGAATTATGTAATCATGCAAGTTTATCTTTACAGGTTTGACAAAAGAATCACAGCTTTTGCGGAAGAGAAATTTCAGAGGGATGGAATTGATGTCAAAACTGGGGCAATGGTTGTGAAAGTATCAGATAAAGAAATTTTAGTTAAGAATGGTGGGGGAACATCCACTATGCCATATGGTATGGTTGTCTGGGCAACTGGTATTGGAACTCGCCCTATTATCACGGAGTTCATGAAGCAAATTGGTCAGGTAATAGCTCGGAGGCACACAAAGCTGTCTTTACAGTTGTGAGTTGCTGTGTTTGACGTGTTTTTTTCATGGTTTATTGCCCCACTTAATTCCATTGAGTCATCAGAATTGCTGAAAACTCAGGTTTTGTCACCCAGGGTAATAGACGTGCACTGCTAACTGACGAGTGGTTGCGAGTAGAAGGATGTGACGGTATATATGCTTTAGGAGATTGTGCCACAATCAATCAGCGCAGAGTCATGGTATCTTTGTCTCCATTAGTTTGTGTTTTACTTGGTCTGTGATCATTCAAGCTAATGTGTACCCCTTTTTCACGTGGAGTTCTCCATCAAGGTTAACCCTTTTTTTTCTTTTTATAAATTTTAAGGAAGATATATTGGCTATATTTCGGAAAGCAGATAAAGACAAGTCAGGAACACTTACCGTTAAGGAATTTCAAGAAGTAATTGACGATATACGTGAAAGATACCCCCAAGTAGCACTCTATTTGAAAAATAAACATATGCGGACTCTTGTTGATCTGTTGAAAGATTCAAAAGGTGATGCTGTCAAGGGATCAGTTGAAGTCAATCTCGAAGAATTCAAATCAGCTCTTTCCCAGGTGGATTCTCAAATGAAGAACCTTCCACCAACTGCCCAGGTTCTCTAGCCAACAACACATCATGGTGGACTTCACAATCATTTTTCCTCCATTAGAAAGACTAATGACAGACTTTCTTGATGGAGTTTCAGGTTGCAGCACAGCAAGGAACCTATCTTGCTGACTGTTTCAACCGTATGGAGAAGTGTGAGAGAAATCCAGAAGGTCCACTGCGCTTCAGGTGCGAAGGACGTCATCGGTTCCACCCTTTCAGGTACAAGTTATGCTAGTTTTCTGAAAGCTCTAGAAATGAGAACTAAAATCGCTGAAGCGAGCCCGAGTTTAATAACATTTTGAGAGTACATGCATTTGAGTGCTAAATAAATGTGTCAGAACGTGGACACATTTTATAGCTTGTGTACTTGATGCACCCCAGGTACAACTATCTTGGACAATTTGCTGCTTTGGGCGGCGAGCGGACAGCTGCACAGTTTCCTGGCGGCTGGGTTTCAATTGGACGCATCAGTCAATGGCTTTGGTATTCTCTATATACAAGGTGAATTCCTTTTGTCCCTATAATTCCGAGATCAACTACGAAATCAGCAAACCGCAAGAAGTGTAGTAGTCCATATTAGTTCTTGCCTACGTACATTGCCTTTTGAATTGCACATCATTAGTTGATCCTTGCATCTTCATCTCTTCAGCAAGCTAGAAAGTTGGCGTTCAAGGGCATTGGTGGTATCCGACTGGACGAGGCGTTTCATTTTCGGGAGAGACTCTAGCTGCATATGAAGAGCTGAATGTTCTCTTTCTCTGAAGCATGATCAGTCTCCTCTGTTTTCTCATAGTTCCGGAGATATATGGTGTGTTCTGTTCAGTAATGACGTTGGGGTTGCTACAGCGGTGTAGATAAGCAATCAACCGGGGACACAACAAATTAAAGTTCTTCGAACTTCATCATCTCCGGACAAGTATAAGATGTGATTTGTAAAACAAATAAAGTTATATCTCATCCTTATTTGTATAAGCTTCCTCAGCCCTTTCTTCAATGTGGTTTTAATTGCAAGTGTTTGGAGGATCTAAAATTAGAAATTTCTCCGTGGGTAGGACCCGACCTCGGTCACATAATTCGCGCATTTATAGTACCGCTCTGTCGCTCCAGGTGTGAATTTACAAATTGAGAGGGAGGGCACACTTTAAAAAGACCTAATTTGTGCTATTTCACAACTTATGTTTCAGTAATTTCCGAAGGAATTCTAGCCCAGACTGGACTCGGCCGAATCTAACCAATCATGTGGTAAGTGCAGTACATTAATTATTTGATTGATATACAATTCAAAAAAAAATAATTAATCACATAAAAAGTATTATATATTTACTATATAATTGATTTAATTCGATCAAATCTAATTCAAATAAAAATTTTCTTTTGTGAGCTGACTTTCTAAAGTTCAAGACTTGGAAACACATAAATTCTTGATCTAAATTTTGTAAGCCGTACTCGAGGGTTGAGGACTTAAGGTATCCACGCTTTAAAACTTTAGTACTTCTTGTTCCTATTTTTATTTTAAAATTAAAAAGAAATTTGTTAGAAGTTGAAGTCAAATAAAAATATTTTAATTACTAGATTATTTTTTTGTTTTATTTGTCTAATAACATTAGCTAAAAGACAATTTAATCATATGATTCGTTATTGATGGCTAGTGCTCATACAACTTCTCAAAGGTGGTGGCGCTCTAAAATTTGCTAAGTCACGCTTTATTATTTTAAAATTATATTAAGATTTAATAAGATAATCTCTAAGTTCTATTTCTTATGATTATATCTATAATTATATGTTTTTCTATTTTATCATTTTTTATTAATTATTTCAAAATTTAGAATTCAAGAGTAAATCTGTATACAATTTGAATATTACTATCTCCATATAGGTATCATGGGCTTTACAAACAAATGGACCACTTTTCCCTGGGTTACTCTATGAAGTATATATTTTAACCATAGGTCTAGTCAGTTTAATTAAGTTTTTGTATCTTTTGAAAATTTATTAAAAATAATATATCTTTCAAAAAAAAAAATTATTACAATAGACGATATAGGCCACCCTATAGTTGTAAAATTTAATTCTTCTCGCTCCGCTATTATCATAGTTAAATTTTAGACATCCATAAGTACCCGAGGACTTGTTTAAAAGGCATGATTGCGATTTATAAGTAAAATGTTCATAATCAAAACATCGTTGACTCGAGTTTTATAATATGAATTCATATAGTAATTTTTAACGTCTTTATTTCATTTAAGTTTAATTTCTGTATTTAAAATTAATGCATAATAATAAATTTTTAAATCTAAACGTATCAAATCAAAATTTATACTCGCCCGAAGATGTCGAAGTTGAAGAAAAGGTATACTTTTACGGCATGCTTTCATGTTGGTTGCAAGTACTATCAATTAATTCTTTTTGTATATAACTTCATATAATTTTTCGCAATTATTTTTTTCATCTCTCGTTTGAATACATTCGTATCTATTTATCATTGTTTTCGTTAAATTCAAGATTTAGAACAACAAAATTATAGTTTATTGATCTTATAAATTGGAACATCAATATAGTTTTCATCGAAATTGGAGCAAACGACGAGGAAAGGAGTTCACTTTGGTTTGTATTAATATATAACAGCAACGCTGGCAAAGGTATTTTTTAGTTGCGAGTACGAATTAGCCGTTGAGGCTTCATGCATGCATATATATATATATATATAATCAATTGATCAACCCCATTGTACGTTTTAACCAGACGTACCTTCCGCATCCAAAGGTGTACGTTTTTGTCTGCTTAATGAAATTAATTTAATCGAATCAAATTAATTATAAAATAAATAAAAATATATATTTTTTTTTATAGTTTATAAATATATTAATTTAGATTGGATGGAATGAAATGTGAAGAATTTGGTACGTGTGCATTTAGTGGGTGGAGACAGAGAGTAGGGTTGGGGAGTAGACGTGTCCTGATCTGGTGCGCCAAGTTTATGTAAGCTGGGGAACGTTCCTGACAACAGTGGAAAAGGAAAACTAGTACAGTTCAGTTCAGGTGAGAGCGTGCGGCATCAGGTTCCCTCCCCTGCACCCTCCTCCCTCCTTTTTTTGGGCGATTTTTCTTGCAAAGTTGGAGTGAACTTCTTGTCTTTATTCCTTTATCTTTCTGCGTGCCAGTGCGACACTCTGTTTGATGAATTTTCTGCTGTATGCTCTTTGTTTTCAGGTGGTTAATTTCTAGTTAAGAGTGTCTGAAACATACAGAAGATGACGTTGTTTCGGAGGTTTTGCAGAACTTTCAGGGTGAATCCTTGGCTTGCTAGAATGTTGATTGTTTTTACCACTAGGTAACCTTGCACCTCTCTTAATACTGAAAGACTAGTTTTTTCTTTTTGGTTACTCTATTTTGGGCTGTTAGATTTCTGTATGAGTTGTGTCCTACGTCGATTCTGAGATGTCTTGATGGAGTTGAAATTTTGATCTGGTGAGGCTTAGGGGTAATTTCCAGTTGCCTGACAATTTGCCGAGGCTGGACTTACATTTGCTTGGTGTTTTTCATGTTTTACTGACAATGAATTTTTGAAGTTGAGTAAATGTTGCATCGACTTAGGCTGGTTTTGGTTGGAGTTTGATAGAAAATAAAATCGAGTGAGGTCTTCGCTTGAGCTGTTGGGCGTTCTGATCAGTTTTAGACTTCATGGTTGCTTTTTAAGAATTAGTTTGTAGTTGTAGCATGATTGAGCTAGATTGCGTGTTTATACTTGTGTCATGATAGTTAAAAGTACTCGTGCTATATTTTATTGTTTGTGAAAGGGATCCATGAATCTCAGTCTTGGCGCACAACTCTTGTATGTGAACTGATCCTCATCTTATCAGTTTTGCCCTACTTATACAAATGTCTGCCGATTGTGACAATTCTTTCAATAAGCATACTGGAAGCAACATTGTTCTGAATTTCTAGCTGATATACCAGCATCAGATTTGCCATTGAGTTGCATTAACATGACATGGTAACTATATCATGCTTCCCTTTCTGTATGTGAGTGGCAGTGGTGGGGGCGTTTTGGCCTTTTCTGATGTTAAATCAGAGAACGGAATGACCTTTGATTCAAGTGAGGCTGATAGCAAGAAGAAAAAAGTGGTGGTACTTGGAACTGGTTGGGCTGGGATAAGTTTCTTGAAAAATCTGAAAAATCCATCGTATGATGTCCAGGTGATATCACCACGTAACTATTTTGCATTCACCCCACTACTTCCAAGTGTGACATGCGGCACTGTGGAACCTCGCAGCATTGTAGAACCCGTCCGCAACATTGTCAGGAAGGTAAATATTTGGGTGAGGCAGTATTAGCCCTAGCCTTGACTAAAATACTGCAGAAGGTCTGCATCTGTTATCTTCAATCTTATGCTTTTTACTCTTCACTGAACTTTCTGATTTATACTGTCAGTTACTTCATGCGCTTCTCTTTCTTATTTGAGCTTATAACGTGATCTTTGCAATTTTAGTCATCTTTGGTCGTTCTTCTACATCTATCCATTCAGTGAGCTTAGAATCCGTTACAGTCTTTCTAACTGTATAGCCAAATTAAGCTTTAATCATTTGAAAGTCCCGTCTCCACAATATGCTTTTATGATGGAGTGAAGTGGAACCTTCAATATTAGAACTTTTCATTGTTAATTTTATTGTTTAAATGCTTACATTGCTTCAATGGACCTCTCTTTCTGGCAGAAAAATGTAAATATTCACTACTGGGAAGCAGAGTGCTTCAAGATTGATGCAGAAAATAAGAAAATTTATTGTCGCTCTCATATTGCTGGCAAATCTGAATGAGAAAGAGGAAATTGTTGTAGATTATGACTACCTCGTGATTGCCATTGGAGCCCGTGCAAATACATTTAACATCCCTGGTGTGGCTGAAAATTGCCATTTCTTGAAGGTAACATCCACAAGCTTGTCTTGCGATATGCTTTGTCATTCTCTGTTCGCATTATAATGCTATTGGGAGGCGCAACAATAATTGTTCTCGCACATCTAGATTGGGATGTAAATGTAACTTCCCTCACCATGGGGTATGACTTGAAAACTGATGATACCATATTTGGTGCATAGAAGTTCATGCAAGTTAGATATGCCAGAGTAATAGACATGCAAGCTGTTGTGTATTCTGTCTCTTCTTGGCAAGCTTGGGTTGATGGAACTGCTTCTTGTGCAGGAACTGGAAGATGCTCAGAAGATCCGTAGGACTGTGATCGATTGTTTTGAAAGGGCCAGTTTGCCTAACCTAAGTGATGATGAAAGAAAGAGAATTCTTCATTTTGTTGTTGTTGGTGGAGGCCCAACTGGTGTTGAGTTTGCAGCAGAGCTTCATGACTATGTAAACGAAGATCTAGTCAGGTTATACCCCAGGGTTAAAGAGGCAGTTAAGATAACACTTCTCGAAGCTACAGACCATATCTGAACATGTAAGTTTCAGCTTACTTAAAGTAGAATTCTGGAAACAATGCTTCTATGAGTTTAAGTATGATTGGTTATTCATATCACAACAAGGTTTTTGTTGTTTTTTACTAGCAGAATCATCTGATTGCTTTCCTAGTTTTAAAGAGACGTGTAAGCTAATTAAAAAATATGTAAACAGATAAACATAGACACATATACATAATGAAGAGGATGAGTAAAGATGCAATATATAGAGGTCCCTTGAATTACGTTCTCATGCAAGTTTCTGTTTACAGGTTTGACAATAGAATCACAGCTTTTGCTGAAGAGAAATTTCAGAGGGATGGAATTGATGTCAAAACTGGGGCAATGGTTGTGAAAGTATCAGAGAAAGAAATTTCAACTAAAGAAGTTAAGGATGGTGGGGGAATATCCACTATGCCATATGGTATGGTTGTCTGGTCAACTGGTATCGGAACTCGCCCTGTTATCATGGATTTCATGAAGCAAATTGGTCAGGTAATAGCTCAGAGGCATACAAAGCTGTCTTTACAGTTGTGAGTTTCTGTATTTGATGTGTCTTTTTCATGGTTTATTGCCGGCTTTATTCCGTTGAGTTATCAGAATTGCTGAAAACTCAGGTTTTGTTGCCCAGGGTAATAGACGTGCACTGGCAACTGACGAGTGGCTGCGAGTAGAAGGATGTGACAGTATATATGCATTAGGAGATTGTGCCACAATCAATCAGCGCAGAGTCATGGTATCTTTTTTGTCTCCATTAGTTTGTGTTTTACTTGGTGTGAAGATTCAAGCTAATGTTACCTTTTTTCACATGGAGTTCTCCATTAAGGTTAACCCTTTTTTTTTTTATATTTTAAGGAAGATATATGGGCTATATTTCGGAAAGCAGATAAAACAACTCAGGGACACTTACGTTAAGGAGTTTCAAGAAGTGCTTGATGATATGTGAAAGATACCCCCAAGTAGCACTGTATTTGAAGAATAAACGTATGCGGACTCTTGTTGATCTGTTGAAAGATTCAAAAGGTGATACTGTAAAGGAATCAGTTGAAGTCAATCTTGAAGAATTCAAATCAGCTCTGTCCCAGGTGGATTCTCAGATGAAGAACCTTCCAGCAACTGCCCAGGTTCTTTAGGAACAATACATCTTGGTGGATTTCACAATCTTTTTTCCTCCATTAGAAAGACTCATGACAGTTGACTGACTTGATGGAATTTCAGGTTGCAGCACAGCAAGGATCCTATCTTGCTGACTGTTTCAACCGTATGGAAGAGTGTGAGAGAAATCCAGAAGGTCCACTGCGCTTCAGGGGTGAAGGACGCCATCGGTTCCGCCCTTCAGGTAGGTTCTAGTTTTCATTTTCTTTTTTTTTTTTTTTAATTTTTGTGAAAGCTTATGCTAGTTTTCTGGAAGCTCTAATATGAAACTAAAATTGATGAAGCTAAAACTTTGTAGCTCCTTCTTTAGCACTAACTTTTGAGGTTTATGCAAGATAACAAATTGCAACGAGCCTGAGCTTATTAACATTTTTCACAATACATGCTACTTAATTACTAAATAAATGTTTAGTGTCGGAAGGTGGATATATTTTATTGCTTATGTGCATGATGCGCCTTAGGTACAAGCATCTTGGACAATTTGCTCCTTTGGGAGGGGAGCAGACGGCTGCCCAGCTCCCTGGCGACTGGGTTTCAATTGGCCACAGCACTCAATGGCTATGGTATTCTGTATATGCAAGGTGAGTTCTCTTTGTCCCTGTAATTCCTGAGATCAACTATGAAATAAGCAAACTGCAAGAAGTGGTGTAGTCCAATATTAGTTCTAGCGTACGTACATTGCCTTTTGAATTGCGGATCATTTGTTGATTCTTGCATCTTCATCACTTCAGCAAGCTAGTAAGTTGGCGCACAAGGGCATTGGTGATATCAGACTGGACGAGGCGTTTCATTTTTGGGAGAGACTCTAGCGGCATATGAATAGCTGAATGTTCTCTTTCTCTGAAGCATGATCAGTCTCCTATGTTTTTGTTCATAGTTCCAAAGATATACGGTGAGTTCTGTTCAGTAATGATGTTGAGGTTGGTACAGCGCTGAAGATGAGCAATCAACCGGTGAGGTGACGAAACAAATTAAATTCTCCGGACTTCATCACCTCTCTAATTAATTTCCACAGGATTAATAATTACTAAGTTTAGTTGTTCGATTAACAATTTCAAGCAATTCCACTCATCTGCAGCATGACTTGCACATTATTGTACTATCTGTTGGAAATCAAGGACAACGCAAAGATCATTGATGAAATAGTACAAATCAATCTCCTTTCTCAGATCAATTAGAACGAATCAAGTTAGATGTTAGAGAATATATATATTCTAGTCAGTACAATACGAATTGATATCAATCTTGCAATCATTGGTCTACCTTCAGCCAGAGAAGATCAACATCTTGGTTTGCCCAGAAGTTAAAACTATTCTTATACTTGCTTTGTACCTCCTTATGCTTGCTCCAGTTTCATGAACCGATTGCATGCATGTCAGAGAAAGAAAAAGACTAGCCCTGACCAGCTAATCAGGTAATAAGTTGAAACAACTTAACGATCTGTACAAATTAAAAAACACAATGAACGAATTAGAGACCTGTGATGGCGGCTGTGGAGGTGGTGGCGGTGGAAGTCCACCGTGTCCACCATCGTTGTGGGGTTCTTCAGATATGTCGGGACACAAGAATGGGGGAGGAGGGTTGAGCCCTCCTGCCTTCTTGACTAAGACCTTTAGTATTGTAAACGATCCAAACACGAACTCTCTTATTTCATGGAACTTACTAGGCACCAGCTTCATTGTTTGGGACCCTCTCCGATTCTCCGCAGAGATACTTCCCAGACACTTTAAGCATGGCAACTTCTCAAGCTTTGTCTGCCAGCTCAATCAATACGTATAGAAACTGGTATTTGACTTTTCATGTATTCTTGGCTTAGAGCCCAGCTGACCAACAGTTTATGTTGTTCGTGTAGGGTTTCCGGAGAGTGAAGGTGGATCCATGGGAGTATGCAAATCCACATTTTCAAGCAGGGAAGGAACATTTGCTTACAAACATCCAGAGGAGAAACCGAAATAACAAACCAAACAACAATGTCATTGTAATAAGGACAAGAATTCTGAGAGACGAGATAGATGAATCAAAGCTGGAAATACAGAAGCTGAAACGACAACAGGATGAGATGGAGCTCCGCGTTATGGCCTTTGCAACAGTGGTGGCAAACATTGAGAACAAATCAAAGAGACTAATCCGCAACTGGGCTAAGACATGCAACGAAATCATCTCTGTTTGGACAATGAGAGAACTCGAAACTGGAAAGCAAAACAGTGACGGTGGGGATAGAAAGAAGAGAAAACTAGATACAATTGTTGAGGATTTTGATGGAAAAGACGTTCGTCAAGATCAAGAAGATGACTCCGGTCCGAAGAACTCATCAGGTGATTACGCATTTTGGAAGCAAATACTGCTGGAAGATGAGGAAGGGTGTGAAGATGATAAAGGAGGAGCATTAACTGAGATGGGAAAGAAGCAGGCTGAGATTGCTCAGGATCTTGAGCTTTTGATTGCAACGGTGGCAGCTGGGACTCTGAAAAGGTTACTTGTACTGTTTGAGATTAATGGGAATTAGTGTGAGTTTTTCTTGTCCGATTCTTGATCCTCATTGTCTTCTTCTTTGATGATACTTATGGACTTGTGTTTTTATACACCCAAAGGAGTCTGAATTATTATATAATTCAAGAAGTGCGGGGGAAATTCTAACACAAATTAGATTTGGTCGAATTTAAATAATTATGTGGCAAGCGCAATAAATTTTGCAGTATATAGTCCAAGAAAAATAATGAATCACAATATCACATAATAAATTTATACACACTATCACACTCATTCTATAATAAATTTTATAATGTCAAATCTGATTTGACTTGGAATTTTTCGGGAGTAATTAATAAATACGATAGTATTGTACTGTAATTAATTTAGCATAGAATCAGGAGGCCTGAAATTTGGGCCAACTACTGTGAGAAGACGAAAAGCCCATAATACAGAGGCCCACTTACAATTGATCCAGGCTAGGCCCATAGTTCCCAAAAGTCCAGTCAAAATGAGAAGGAATATTAGGGAAGTGGGGCCCAGAGTGAGTTGCAATAATGGAACACACGTGTCAAGTCCCCCCCACCCCACCCCAACCCCCATCCCGACCCCACCCCGGTTGGCCTTACTTGAAATTGGCCAAGGGGAAATGGACAAAAGAGTAGAGCTAGTGAGAGGCACTGCCACAGACAGACACAGAGGGATTGGATAATGATGCAGACATCCAAAAGAAAAGATGATTGCCGTTGCCGGTAACATGGCCTTTCTCCTACATCCCCACACAACAGTTTAGCTCTCCTTTCTAATTGGATTTGATTTTTCTTTTTAATTGAAAACGATGGATTTTATTAAAATTATTAATATTAAATATCAATATTTAATAAGTACTAATAAGAATAATAGTTATGTGCTATTCACTAATATTAAATAATCATATCTAACCAACATTCACTATTAAAATAGAAATATCCACATATTGTACATATATATATGAAATGAAATAAAAAAAATATAATACAAATTGCAATAAAAAAATTCAATACAAGTTCATCCCATATCCAGCCATATTTACTTGATTCACCTATTATTTCAATATTCTGCAGTATTATTTTATTATTATCGTCACATTACTATTGGTAGATTCATAATATGTCTCCCATAAGATAAATAAATAACATTTAAAATAATACCTAAATTATGAAACTTTAATCCTAACACATTAGGCCCTCTTTACTTTAACGTATTAGTCTAAATAAAAAAAAATAGTATAACTTAGTATAGTGTTTACTTTGAGGTACGGGAACCCGATATTAGATCATGGCCTCGTACTAATCATTGTTCCACTGACATAACTCATCCCACTTGGGAACGTGGAGTGAGTTATCCTCATAACCACCGCCGACCTGGAAAGTATGTGATTTTTAAATTTTGCCCACAGTATTTTTGTCTTTAATATATCTCAAAGGATTTCTTCACTCAATCTATGTGTATCAATCAAAAGAAAAGACATAATTAAATTTTATCTTGATGCAATAATACAACTAAATAAACAACTTATAATTAATTTAATTTTTTTATTTATTTAATTAAAAATAATATTATCACTCGTTTAATCGGATACTCAAAATAAAGGGGTATCAGTTAATAATGCATTGAAATGGTTATGACAAAAAATACTTAAAAAAGATGGAGATTGGGATTGGGAGTTGATACCTACTTTGTGATTGTTGGTGTCCATTTCCGGTGGATTTTAATTTTTGATACCTAAGTAGTTTAATTTGGAGCAATTGTCACTTCTTCCCAAATTTCTCAAAGCAAACCCTTTTCCAAATCACTTCTATTCTATGTCTACTGCCCAATCATGTTTTTGCATAGTTTTTCATTTCTTTTATAAAAAAATTTGTATATAATAATGGGATATTTCAAATAAATTTGTAGTATTTGTGTAATTTTGGGTTATTCATTTGCAGAAAGTGCAAAGACTGTATAATATTCGATGAAAATTGCAACGAGTTCCTCATCAAATTTGGTGGAAATTGCAACAAAGTCCTCATTACGGGGCTCCTTCAATAATTATTGTTAAGTGTAATTTAAAATTCGATAAAAAAATATATTTATAAAAGAAACTAGTGAAATTGATGTTTTAGATATCCTCTTTTTTATTTTTTTTAAATTATATAAAAAATATCTGAAATCGAGCTTTTCAATTCCCACCACATAATTATCAAATCTTGAATGAGTTTGAAGTTCGTGTTGGAGTCAAAATGGATGGATGATATATATATATATAAGTCTAGAATCAATGATGAGATATTGGAATATATGGCATTTGAACAATAATCCAAACCAAAGCTGATCACTCTTTTTATGAACCCTAATTTCCCAAAATAAAAAGTGAACCACTTGCAAAAGGTGATGGTGTTAGAGTACCAAATCAAGCAATCATACATATTTATAAGGGAATTTCATGTTTTTTTTTTCTCTCTTTTCTATTGGGCTTAAATTTTTATTGCATTTGCACCATATTTTTTAGGATGGATGGGTTGGATTGTACACTATATTAAACTATTAGAAATTAATTAATATATATATATATATATATATATATATATATCAATAACTTATATTAAAATCCGTATGAAATTAAGTGTGCTGTAAATTTTTCAATTGCTATAACGGAAAAATGAACTTGAATCATCTTTTCTTGAGGTGTTTTAAGTTATTATATTATTTTTGTTCACTAAAATGTATGGAAATTTGAAACGATGACGCACACGACGTCAAGTGATTTTTTAAAATATCCGTCATTATAGATTGTAGTAATATAATAAAATATAAATTTTATAAAATAAGATAATTATTCACATATTAGGTACATTATAAAATATCAATGTTATTTTTATAAAATGATAAAATAAATAATTTTCCATTTTTTATTTCTTTGAGATCCATAAATTTTATTTTAATATTTACAAAACGGTAAAATAAGAAAAACCGTTCACCGCAACCCCCTTCTTACTGGTTGAGTCAAATCTAACATGCGCCGGGTGCCAACTACGCACCAACGTGGAAGTAGCATACGTGTCAATAGACAAGAGGGAGTGCGCATATCACACAACGGTGGAAGTTAGAAGCAACCCCTACCATTACCTGTCAACTTCATCAGTGTTGAGCCAAGGTGGACAGGACAGTGGACTCCCCCTAATAATTAAAAGCTTTACGTACTTTACGCACTGCAGCATGTATCTTACTGTTCATATATACGTATTTTATCTATATTATAAAAAAAATATTTTTCTTTCATAGACGATGATTATGACACCACAATACCGATTTTATCATTATAACAATAATACTTCTGAATTAATTTTCTTTTTTCTTTTTTTTAAATATAATGTATTAATTTATATATGTAGTTTTTATTCATAATATAATTTAAAACGTAAAATATTTATCGTAAGGACGCATATATGACGTGTTACAATGGCTAATTATTATATAAAGCTCTGTATTTTATATAGAAATATATTTCTTTTTTGCTCTTTTATTTTAAAAAAGAATTTAAATAATACCTTAGTACTATTTTCTTGCTATAATATGCAAGTTGCTTGTGTAAGCATTTCTTTGGATCTTCGGTTCCTCCAAGCATTCAACAGAGAGAGAGAGGGAGGTAAAACACTTTTTCTTTTCTTTTTCTTTGTGGGTTTTCTTTGTTTCGATTGAATTGTCTAATTCATCGCTTGTGCATATAGGTATATGTGCAGTTTTATACCCTCGAGTTTATGGATGTCGTGTTTCTTGGCGGGTTTCTGTTTTTGTTCTTGGATTGAGCTAGTTTTGCGTGCGTCTGTGTGTGTGAATGTTGTGATGATTCTGCCTTTCTATTTCTTTGACCATTTATCTTAAGACGTTAATTTCAGCTTTGAAGTGAAGGTACGGTTGAGCCTAGCAAGAATTTAGGTTTCTATTAGTAGAATCTTGATTCAAATTTGATTTTCAGTCAATAGTGTTAAACTGCTTTGGTTATTTGTTTTTTTGAAGGGAATCTGTCGACCCTTTTGTTTCAAGATTTCTCTCCTACTTCCTCCTGAATTTTCGATTGAAGATTCGCCTGGTTTTATTGCAGTGTGAATATTCATACGTTTAAATGAAATGGGTTCTGCTTTTTTCTTAAAGGGAGCATATCAACCCTATTATATTCATGATTTTTCTTTTTCCTTTTTCATTGACTTTTGAAGTAAAGATTCTTATTTTATGTTGCGGTGTGAATGCATATGCATTTAAATGAAATGGTTCCTGATTTTCTTGTTCATGTATGTTAGAATTTGCAGATTATTTTGGTATTCGAGATTCTTCTGAGTTCTGAATCGACTATCATCAGACAATTCAAATGGATCCAGACCCCAAGAAGTCCAAATTCTTACCATCAAACTTACTCAATTCGAATGGTTCAAGTCACCCTCAGTCGCTATTCCCAGATGAAGTCTTGGAGAAGGTCCTGTCACTCATAGATTCACACAAGGACAGGAACTCGGTTTCCCTTGTGTGCAAAGACTGGTACAATGCTGAGAGATGGACAAGATCTAATCTTTTTATAGGAAACTGCTATTCAGTGTCTCCTGAGATTGTGGCTAGAAGGTTTCCAAAGATTAAGAGTGTCAGACTCAAAGGGAAACCACGCTTTTCTGATTTCGATATGTTGCCGCGAGATTGGGGTGCTAATGTGCACTCATGGCTGGTCATGTTTGCCAAGGCCTACCCGTTTCTGGAGGAGCTGAGGCTCAAGAGGATGACGGTAAGTGATCAGAGCATGGAGCTCTTAGCCAAGTCATTTCCGCACTTCAGGGCTTTATCTTTGTCAAGTTGCGATGGTTTTACTGATGATGGGCTCAAAGCCATTACCACTCATTGTGGGTAAGGGTCTGCTCTTTTATCGTCTATTGAGTTAGTCATTTTGCTTAGGCTTTGAACAAGTCTTTGGTTTTCTGGAAATGGAAAATTGTTTCATCTAACATGCAGTTTTAGGTTTCTATCTCCTAGGATTCCTCTAGATCCTTTCTGAAAGAAAATCTCTTTATTTTGCTTCTATCTTTTATTTTTCTTTAGAAAGGGCCGACTCCCTCTGTTGAATCTTTTGGGGGGTCATGAGGGTTTTTGGTTGTCTGGAATAAATCAACCAAGCTTTGTAGTACTGAGTACAACTTTTACGTATTCTGTTTCTGAAAATAAACTTATGGATTGCTTGTGTTCGATTGTCAGTGTAGCTTTTATTGAGATCATTAATCTTGCTGAAGTGGACTTAGGTAGTGTTTGAACTCATACTCTTTATTGCATTTGTAATTTATTTTTTATATAATATTGATATTTGAATCAGTAAAGTCATGTGTGTAGATTTACAGTGTGGGATAGCTGTGGTGTTGATGTCACCAAGAAATAGTGATGGGAAATTGGGTTATGTGTATTATTTGTCAATATCTCCCTCCGCCCCCCCCAAATTTGTTTCTGTTTTTAATACTGTACCAAACAGAGATTTTAGTGGGAATTGAGTGCTTCTACTTTATGTTTCTCTTTCAAGCTTTTTGCTGTTGCTTTCCTGGTGTGACATCTGACCTGTTACTTGGCATTTAATGGATGGCATGTCCCTGGCATTTAATGGATGGCATGTCCCTGATGTCACACTTTGTCCACATTCTTCCACATTCATTGGCCAATGGAGGTCATATGGGCTCTGAATGTTTAGTGATTTGTGAACTATTTGTTTGTTCTTGCCTTGTTGAATGCTTCAGACATTGTTCACTACTGCTGGATGGTTGTGAACTATTTTTGTGTTCTTGCCTTGTTGGATGTTTCAGACATTGTTCATTACTGCAAAAGATGGTTGTGTTTTTCAAAACTTTCACCATTGTACTCGTCGATGAATATGAAAGCTCCAGTTGAATTTAAAAGATATATTTGGTTAAAAGGGCTTAAAACTTTTCGACTGCATATGCCTCTAGTGTTTTAGATGTCACAAGCATATATACCAACGTTTGATGACATGCAATTACAGTCAGATTATGATTTTATGCCTTCGCTCTGTGCATCTTATCATACCCTTACTGTACATCGTGTTGGGAACTTTATGTTGGGACGCAGTTGTCTAATTTCTGTTTGACCCTTAATATTCTGAAAAGAAAGGGGAGAGACATCAATAGTTGAAGAACAACTATAGATAATTGATTAATAGAGAAAAAAGATTTCAAACAGTTAACTCGTGGAGATTCAAAGTGTCTGATTTCTGGAAAAACAAAGTTTATAAGCCATGTAAACCATTAAGTACTGATCAACCATGTCAAGATGCAGCAATAGTTTTGTTACTGTTAATAATTGTTGCATGTAAATAGTCACAAATGCCAATATTATGATTAAAGCATATGACAACAATAAAGAACAAGTCAATGGAAAAGATAGTTGGCGAATACAAAAGAAATATAAACTTGGAGGCGGTTGAAATTCGGCTATTGCTGGCATAGGTTGTATTGTAGTCGGCCATACGCTTTACTTTTGTGCTGGTTTGACATTTTTCTTAAAAATCAATTGATGTCTAAATTTGGCTTCTAGGAACTTGACCGAGCTCGACATACGGGACAGTGTAACAGTGGACGTTGGTGGAGGTTGGCTGAGTTGCTTCCCGGAGGACTTTTCCTCACTGGAAATACTAAACTTTTCCAGCCTCAACAGCGAGGTGAGTTTTGAGGCCCTGGAGAAACTTGTTAGTCGGTGCAGATCATTGAGGGTTCTAAAGGTCAATGAAAGCATTACCTTGGACCAACTACAACGGCTGCTTGTGCATGCTCCTCTGTTAACGGAGCTTGGTACTGGCTCATTCCTGCAAGAACTTACACCTCGGCAGTATGAGGACATTGAAAGTGCATTTGGGAATAGTAAAAATCTCCAAGTTCTTTCAGGTTTATGGGATGCTACTTCCTTCTATCTCCCTGTTCTTTATGGAGCTTGTTCTGGTTTGACTTTCTTGAACTTGAGTGATGCGGTCCTTCAAAGTGGTGAACTTGCAAAGCTTCTTGCTCACTGCCCTAATTTGCGACGCCTCTGGGTAAGAAAACGATAATTAAAATGGCTTGCTATTTACAAGGTTCTGTTGTGGAAGAATTTGAGTCTCGGTAAAGTTAAATTCTGAGACAAGAAAGAATTGCGCAAGAAAATACATTGTATCTTGGTGACTGTAGAAGGGAACTCCAGAACCTTATAATCATGAACTCATGCACATCAAATATTCTGAGAAGTCTCTGTTGCCATATTAATATTCATAATAGACAAGTGCTGTCCGTATATATTTAATAGGTTCTAGGTGTTTTATTCGTAAATGGAGGTAATCACAGATGTTGGATTACGCAGAACATAGAAAAAAATTATTCTAGTCTCTTTTCTTTTCTTGTGCTGCATGCCACATAATACCTGAAACTGTGAAATTTCTCACATTGCTTTCTAGTGAAGTTATTGTCTGAATGCTTTTCTAATGGCCTGCCGAATTTATGGAAAGGTCCAACATTTTCGCTAAGAATATTTAAAATACACCCTGTAATAAAAGGGACGGAAAAGGAACAAAACGAGCAGCAACTGCATACCGTTCTATGTCTGCACCTCCTAATTTAATTATCTACATGTTCTGATATCTAAACTTATTCTTTTCTGCATAGGTCATTGATACTGTTGAAGACAAGGGGCTCGAAGCTGTTGGGTCCAGCTGCCCCTTGCTCGAAGAACTCCGAGTTTTCCCTGTTGATCCTTATGATCTTGATCATCGCCATGGTGTGTCTGAGATGGGCTTCTTGGCTGTCTCTCGTGGATGCCGTAAACTCCGCTATGTCCTCTACTTTTGCCGGAGGATGACGAATGCTGCTGTTGTAACCATTGTTCAGAACTGCCCTGATTTTACCCACTTCCGTCTTTGCATAATGAATCCCCGCCAGCCAGATTACCTGACAAATGAAACTATGGACGAAGCCTTTGGAGCTGTGGCTAAAACTTGCACAAAACTCCGCAGGCTTTCAGTTTCAGGCCTTCTTACTGACACGACATTCGAGTACATAGGGAAGTATGCCAAAAATCTAGAGACTCTTTCCGTTGCTTTTGCTGGCAGCAGCGACAGAGGGATGCAGTGTGTTCTGGAAGGTTGCCCCAAGCTGAGGAAGCTTGAAATAAGAGACTGCCCATTTGGAAATGCAGCTCTTCTGTCTGGTCTCAAGAAATATGAAATGATGCGATCATTGTGGATGTCGTCGTGTAACTTGACGATGAAGGGTTGCAGGCTACTTGCGCGCGAGATGCCGAGGTTGAATGTTGAAGTAATCAAAGACAAGGGAAGTGATGAAATTCAAGCCGACAAAGTTTATGTCTATCGTTCAGTAGCAGGGCCGAGACAGGACGCCCCTCCTGTCGTTCTCACTCTTTGACGCATGAAAAAAAGAGAATTGTTGGTCAGTGGTTTCTGCCATCTCGTAACACCAAGTGGTCATATTATGTGGTCATATTATATGTTCATACATATCTTCTGATTTTAACCAGATTCCAAAAAAGCACCACATAATTTCCAGATCCATAGTTCAAGATAATTGCTTTCTCTTGCATAACCTGCCTGGCTTCTAACCACAAATCATTTGCTGTTTTTTGCAGGATATGCTGGAACGACTCCTAGGTTCTTGGTTAGAGGTCGGACCAAGTAGTCGAATGTAATAATTGTTGTGAAAGGAAGCATATAATACGAGGGCTAAGTATTTTATACTCCATGAAGCCTCTGGGATCTAAATATGCAATCAAAAAGTCTAATTACTGCAGGAAAGCTGAAACCTCCAAAGGCTCAAAATTCAAATCTTGGCTTGGTTTCTTTGTTAATTCATCCGAATTAGCAGAAGTGACGCTAGGAATTTCTTGCAGATCTTCCCCCGTTTAAAGTTTCGTTTCTTTCCCACGTACCGTTTGTAGCTTGATTCTGTGGAACTGTATAAAAGAATGAGAACATGGAACCTGTAAATGAGTGCCCAGGTGGGCAAGATGTGATTGCATTGTGAAGAATGAGTTGGGCATAGGAGGTTTCATTTAAGGTTGAGTAGACTATAGAGTTGTAATGCGACTCCTGCCTCTGGACTATGTATTATTACTTAATTAGCATTCATGATACAGATCCGGTGTCCACTAATCTGAGATGCTGTATTTTTAGGTCAATGTGGTGTCTGATTTATCCTTAATTATCATAATCAGTTTGGTTTTTTTAGCACGAAATCCAACATACTTACACACTCAGGTTTGAATACAAAACTTTCGACATAAAATTTTGAGCACAAATCATTGGGTTGTCCTCCATTTCATAGTGAGATTTGTATTGCTTCCTTAACCTATATACTAGGTGAAGCCCGTGATTGTGCTTTTCGTCCATTCTCGTCATTGTTGTCTGCATTCGATATTAGAGATGAAACAAATGTTGTTCAGAGAAGGCGCCAAACAAGTGTAGTATGAAATCTCAAACTCTGCTTATTAACAGAAATTTGTCTTAAAATCGAGTTCACTTACTATGAGTAGTCCTGGGATTAAATACAGCTACAAATCACTATGTAGAGGTTTTAGCCACTCAACCATTACACCTAATGTTTAGCCTTTTAATGAAAGTTCAATTACGCCTAAGTACATCCAATTAATTAACTTTGTTTAGCTCTAGTGGTAGCCTTCCCTCCCACAATTTCTGGTCTATTAAGATTCTCCAATCAACAATTTATACCTAAACTATTAATTATCTCAATACCAAACGCGGCCTAGTTAGAGTTTATTTTATTTTATGATTGAAACGATAAAAAAATATTCAAAATCCTATCAAATACGTCAATAATTTAGTAACAACTAAATCAACAAAGATAATGAACTACAAATTGCTATTTATTTAAGTAGATAAACATTCAAATATGTCGTGTGAATTTTGAAACTTCAACCTTATGTTCGAACAATGGCTTGATGGGGTTAGTGAGAGGAGATTTCACTAATTATGGGGGCTTATTAGGCCATCATATAGTCTTAATTGCGGAATTATGTTGATAGCTTACTTAATTAACAGCCCTCAATCTCATAATTGAGGCTACCTACGCCTGCCCACTGCCTACTGCCTACTGCCTGCTGCCTGCTATGAGTAGCAGCAATTCAGCCTTCCTCCTCCGTATTACGTCCTTCACCAGCAGTTTGCGCATTACTTCTACTACTTAGGCTAATAATAAGCCTACAACAACACTGGCTCTATTGCATTCTAATCTTAATTAGATATTTTATTTGGATTTCAACTAATGATTTATTTATTTATTTATTTTTTTGGGAGTGTTTTATTTCATTAATAATATTAATTTGTTGCTAATTTATAATATTTGAAACTTGAGAGAGTAGAAGACATGACATCCCCTTAAATGGACCGATCCCCCAAGAAACTCAGCAATGGACAAATCATTGAACTAACCTTTGAATTATTACGTGATAAGATTAATATTATTGTAAGATTAATTATGATTTCAGCAAACACATAAAAACTAGTCTCGATTTACTTTTCATTATTAAGTTGTAGAAGGTCATAATCAGGTTCGTAAGGATTCGAGACGAGCATAACAAATCATTGTTTAAAACCGTTCGAACTATTATCGAGCTAGAAAATTGCGTTTGAATGAGGTTTGATTACTATTCTAATTGAACTCAAACAAATTTTAATTGGATCAAGCATGATGATATTTTTAAGTATATTTTATTATTTTTGCTCTAATCAAATCAAATACGAGTTGAACTCCAAGCCCTATTAAGCCAAAAAAAAAATTGTTTAAATTTGATTTATAAAATTTAACAGCTCGAATCAAATAATTTTTTATCAGTCGATTCCAATTACTATTTAGTAATTTTAATTTATTTTTTAGCCCTAATCATAATACTATAACAAAAAGTAGCATATAAGTCTCTTGCAAATGATTAGAAAATGATACACATATGTAGTTGAAAAAATAGATACTGCAGACGATGTTATTGCACACTGTACGTACGTTGTCTCTTGGAAGCAAAGTCTTGAATTGGTCCAAATTTGGAGCTCACTTGTTGCTCACTCAAAGCTGTGAAATAATAATAATATAATATAAATAATAATAATAATAATGAATATAATTGTAGAGTGAATCCTGGAGCACCAAATTGCCTTTCTACCTAACATTACCAAATAAAACCTTCAAAACACCACCATACCACCTACACCTTGTCTTTTTTTTTTTTTTTTCTATTTTATTTTGGAAAAATGCAATTTACCCCTGTGATAATATAAATGTGTTAATTGCCTCTTGTAAAATTTTTTTTTAACAATTTATCCACCTGTGTGTTTTTAAATACAGCAATTTATCCACATGTGTTTTTAAGAATGAACCGATTTACCTTCTTAGATAAGGGGTAAATTGCTTTATTTTTAAAAACACAGGGGGGACGGGGATAAATTACTATATTTTTTTAATAAGGGAGTGATTTGCTCATTTGCAATATCACATTATATAAATTATATTAAACCCATTTTTTTATTCATTACATCATTCAATATATTTAAATTTACATAGTGAGTCAATATATCGATATTCAAATTAATAATACATTCAAACAAGATTAAAAAAAGACAATTACTATAAAATTAAAGATATACCCACATTCATAAAAATAAAAATTGAACCTTAATTTTACCAATCAAGCAAGACGCAACGGCGCACACGCGTCCACCTTTACCTATGTGTTTCTATTAGGGGGCCTCTGCCTAACCAATTCACTCCACAACCCAACAAACTTATGTTCTTGTCCTTTTCTTTCTTTTTCTTCCTTCCCACTAACTTCATTGCTTGAACTTACATAAACAATTCTCACTTGTAGGGAAAAAGCTAATACTAGGTATTAGGCATGATAGTTTACCATGTAACATATATATATTACAATAGTAGAATATGTATGTATAAATATATATATCTTGATGTGTTGCGAGTGCATTGTTGCGTTGTATTAGATGTTCGGCCTGGAACTGATGCCAACATTATAAAAAAAACGTTTATTCTTCACATTAATCTTAGTTAAAATAATCAGTTACGTTATCTTTTCTTCCGATTTAATTAGTATGTAAGTAAAGCATAGAATAAAATTTGATAACATACAAAAATGATACTAAATTTTAATGAATTTCTTGATGTTGATAGCTAAAGAATAATTAAAATAAAAAAATTGATTGGAGTAAAAGTGATTCCCATGTTATGTACATATGTTTTGATAGGAAATATAGGAATACAATATGGTTGTGAGGAATGCATCTTTATGGTGCGTGCCAACTCAATCATGCATGCCAATGAAGAGAGCTAAAAATAAAATAAATAAATATAGAATACTAATTAAAGTTGAAAAATTAAATAATAGACAAGAAAAACAATTACGTGGCAGCGGCCCACTTAATTAATTTTGTTAGAACAAGACAAAATGGTTGCAATAAAGTTAGGTCACACCAATAATTAAGTGGTAGTGAAAATCCCCACGTTTAATATTCTTAAGCAAACTCATTACAACAAAGATGAGATTGAAATTTCAAAAAAAAAAAAAAGCATCCGTGAAGAACAAAATTATGGGCATTTTGTCATGTAATGAAACGGGATTAGATTTTATAAGACCCTTACCCCCTTCTTGTATCTTTCTCCACTTCTTTTTCTCGTCTTTTTTTAAAATCTTTAGCATTTGTGATGCCCATGTTTCCCCGTGAGCTTTGTTGCCCATGTAAAAATTGAGTACGGATTAAATTTGATCGAATCAAATCAATTATATAATAAATTTGATATAATTATTATGTAATTTATCGGGTTTTTTTTTTTTTTAATTGTAAACTGTTTGTATGATTAGTATATTATTTTTGATATGTGATTATTTAAGATCTATCTATTTAGTCTGGTTTGTGCCCACAGATCCGTCTTTGTATTTAGCGTGAATAACAATAAGCCCTCATCAAATTTGACATAATTACAAATATTCTTTTATTGTTTGAAAAATGACCATTGTCCTGTGATTTTAGCTTTCATCTAAAAAACTAGCATTCCATTTAGTTTTCATCCATCTTTGATGGTGAACTGATAAAAATGTCATTGGGTTATGAATTATCATTTTACTTATTTTTAAAATTTTCTAAAGTTTTTTATGGACTATAAGAGCATGATGGAATTTTCACATCGTCGATTTCTTTTAAGATTTTTTTTTTCAAAAAAGAAAAATAACAACAAGGGTGAAGTGAGCAATTTCTACACGACCGTTCAAGAATACATAACATAATTTAATCAAACATCAAGAGTGTATCTATAATTTTTCAAACAACAAAGAAAATTTGTAATTTGAAAATTCTCAAAAGAGTTGGTTTTTGATTCACCATTTTATTTATTTTCAATGATTTACTAATACTAATTGTCTCATTAATAATGAGTAATATATAGAATATTTTTATTTTTGTAAAATTATAATTAAGAAGTGAAAGGGATATTGAGGTTATTAATTAATTTTGTTGGAGTAGAAAAGGAGAAGCCAAAAGCATCACATGGTGGGGGATGTGAAGGGCCCAAGAGAGTATTGAAAGCTGCTGCTTTCTCTTTTATCCCTTTCACCTAACTGCAAAGGGCTGTCCTCAGTCCTTACTGTGGTGTGGGTGGTCCTCTCCGGACATGGCTTCTTCCCCACTCCCCTCTTGCTCTTAATTACCCCTCCAATTTCCGGGTTTTAATCATCCCCTAATCACCTGATTAGCAACTCATTTCCACTACTTGTACACATTATTAGCTGCCAAATTTGTGCTTAATTAACAAAATGCCTGCGCTATGATACCGCCTAAAGATTCCACCACTGTGTGTTGATCCTTTACATGAACTGAGTGTGAAAATATCAAATTATAAAAATTCATAATAAAATGTGTAGACATGACATAATTCGCATTGCTTAACATTTTTGTGTGTTCGATCTTGTATAAGAGAACAAAACTGTACTATTGTGTAGTAGTTATTTTTCTCGAAAACGACCAAAAAAATAATTTACTCTCTATAACCGCAATTCCACTTACCCACAATTTTTTTAATAGAAAAAGACTGAAGATTTTTATCCACTTAGGGGATGTTTGCAATTTGTTATATTTTTTTTACAGTGGAAATAATTTGCTTGTAAAAATGAGAGTGTTTAAAAATAAAAGTTAAAAGTGAAATATATATATATATATATATATATATATATATATATAATAAAAGTCCAAGTGTTGTAAAAATAATTTAATATTTATAATTTCACCAATAAGTTGAAAAAATCGGTAAGAAATTGCTTATAATTTTTTTGCTTAAATCAATTTAATTTAAACAGTTCAAAAACAAAAGTTATAAAACAAACTTTTGTTCAATTTATTTTCAACAGTAATTTGATAAATGTTTACTTTTAGCTCTTACGAATGAAAAAGTTTGACCAAATTTAAATTAATTATACAATAATTATAATACATTTATCGTGTGATTGACATACAATAAAAAAATAATTAATAATATCAAAAAAATATACAACATTTATATTATGATCGACTAAAAAAATTCGATGGAATTTAATTAGAATAATAGTGTTGCGCTGTGTTGACGTAGAGGGCAGTAGGTAAGGTATGCGGTTGTTGTCGAGGGTGGACCAGTCTCCCAATTTGGTACTTAGGTTGTTCCTACGGAAATTACTGCTTCACATTAAATTAAACCTAAAAGTCAAGAGCTGAGTGCGAAGTCACGGACATAAATTCAATTTAATTTCCTTTTTTAATTAAAATATTCTGTTTTATTATTATGTTCCAACGTCCCAACTGACAGTCCCCGATTTGTGTCTCTAATTACTGAAATGGCCCTATCGTCTAGTCCTTCTTCATCTCTAACCGACGCATCTCACCCGGGCCATTTGCGTAAATTGATAGCAAGTCGCGGTTCGTTTGCAAACCGCAGAAGATAAGCGCTGCATAGACCTAGCATTCAACAGATAAGATCCTGTTTTTTCCTCGCTTCTTCTCAAGCCACAGCACTCATCCCCGCCGGAATCTTCTGCCTTAGACGCCGGAAAACCTGAGCCCTCGCCGGAAAATGGGTTTTCTTGGAAACCAATAGAAAGTCGAGGAAAATGGGTGAAGAAGAAAGCAGTTTAGTTTATCACTCGTCCACTGAAAAGCCAAGGCTGAAGCAAGCAATTGTGTTAATCTCTTCCTTGATTTCCCTCTCCCATACAATCAAAGTCTTTACTGCAAAGTGGCAGTCCGTTAGGAATAAGCTGGAAGAGCTGTTTTCCAACCTCACCGCCATTGAGAATTGCGAATCCAGTGAGAATTTATCGCTTTCTATTGCGGTGGTGTCAATTTTGGCCACACTCAAGAACTGCAATGAGCTTGCGAAGCAGTGTTTGGAGTTCTCGTATAGTGGGAAGCTTCTCATGCAGAGCGATCTTGATATGCTATCTGCAAAATTGGATGCGCATATTAAGAGCCTTTCGGATATTTATGCTGCGGGATTGCTCACACAGAGCAATGCCATAGTGGTTTCAAGGCCTAGTGTCTCGGCTTCCAAGGATGATATAAGGTTCTATATCAATGATTTGCAGTCGAGGCTGAAAATTGGCAGCAGCGACATGAAGAAACAGGCCCTTGAAGCTTTTAATGAAGTCATTCAACTAGACGAGAGATACGTGAAGATTGCTGTGGAGATTGATGGTTTCATCTATTTGCTTGTGAATTTTCTTGATTCTCAAGAGAGTGACATTCAAGAAGAGGCTGCCAAAGCTGTGTCTTTGATTGCGGGGTTTCAATCTTACAAAAGTGTGCTGATAGGTGCGGGGATAATTGCCCCTTTGATTAGAGTATTGGAGTCAGGGACTGATTTGAGTAAAGAATTTGCAGCCAGGTGTTTGATGAAAGTCACTGAGAATTCAGACAATGCGTGGTCGGTTTCTGCTCACGGTGGAGTGACTGCTCTCTTGAAGATTTGTTGTAATAGTAGCCATTGTGGGAGTGAGTTGATTGCTTTGGCTTGTGGGGTGTTGAAAAATCTTGTTGGAGTTGAAGAAATCAAGAGGTTTGTGGTCGAGGAAGGGGCAATTTCTGAATTTGTTGAGCTTGCCAGGTCCAAAGATGAGGTGATACATATTTGTTCGCTTGATTTATTGCAAACTATGGCTTATAGGGATGAATCAATTAGGAAAATGATTATTGAAGAAGGTGGAATTAGCGCACTAGTGCGAATTTTGGATCCCAAATCATCGGTCTCAACAAAGGCAAGAGAGGTCGCATTTAGAGGAATTGCAAACATATGCTTCTCATCTGAGAATTCAATAAGCATACTGTTAAATTGTGCATTTATGGATCATATACTCCACTTTCTTCGTTATGGCGAGGTTTCCGTCCAGGAATTGGCCTTAAAGGCGGCATTTGGCTATGCGGAACGTCTGAGGAAGCCAAGAAGGTAATGGGGGATGCAGGGTTCATGCCGGTCCTCGTTAAATTTCTCGACTCAAAATCATTTGAAATACGCGAAATGGCAGCCGAAACGCTTTCCAGCATGTTAATTGTGCCCAAGAACCGAAAGAAGTTCGTGCAGAACGATCAGAACGTCCAGGTGCTGCTGCAAATGCTTGATCCTGGAGAGGTAAACTCTGGAAACAAAAAGCTCTTGCTTTCTATATTGATGTCGTTGACAAGCAGCAACAGTGCGAGAAAGAAGATTCTGAGTTCAGGCTACTTAAAAAGCATCGAAAAGCTTGCAGAGGCTGAAGTTTCGGATGCCAAAAAGATTGTCAGAAAGTTATCTTCTAATAGATTCGGCAGCATGTTGAGTGGGTTGTTCTGGCATTCTTGAATGTCATTCCCCACTTCTCTTCTGTGTTCCTTCAAGAATTTTTGTTGTGTAAATCTACATTATTAGTTGTTCCTTTTGGATAATTAGATTTCTTGATTGTCAGTACTGATCAGAATGCAAAAAGGGCTATAAATTATACATCCTTTTCTTCGATTTGCCTGTAACCATCAATACATAAACATAGAACTAACAAATCTGATGTCTTCCACAAGTTAGTGAAAAAGGTAGCATGGGATGATTGTTGGTGTGTTTTTGTGGGCATTGGTGACATGTGAAAGACATGAACTGGAGATGAGATGGGCATGTGAACGGTAGGTAGCCGTTGGATGTTTTCTGTACTTTCCCTCATACATACTAAAAAGAAAGAAAAAAGAATTGTGAAGCATGATCTGAAGCCTCCTTTCTGTCTTGGTTTGTCCTTTTATTCCCTCTATGTCATGCAATGTTTGTATTGTTTTTTCTGGTATTGTTTGTATTGGAGATTTTTTCAGATGTGGTTGGCCTCAGAGTATCAAGATTGTAATCAATGTGATTCGGATAAATGTGAAGGTTGAATTTAATGAAGGGAAACATTGTGGACCGTCTGGTCATGTATCCGGCTGGGTTAGGGCTAGTGGGTCCGCCAATTGGCTAATTTTTTTTAATAATATATTATATATAATTTTTATTTTATTCTTTTAAGTTGATTCGGACTTGGACCCGATTGATCCATGAGTCTTAGGTCTAAATATAATGAACTCAATAGGAGCTTATTAAAAGCTCAAGACCACTCCAAGATTGATCGTGAACAATTTTGGACAAGGTTTCTGATTTATGTCGATTTTGAACTGGTCTGACCCACTGTACATCTTAAAGTAGACATAATACGAATTACTTAATTTGCCGTTACTTATAATTTTTTACTACACATAGATATCTCTTTAAGTAATTAATTGTATAAATATTTTTTGCATTCACATAAATTCAAAGTTATTCAGTTATTCATATTATTTTTTTATTTTATTCAATTAAAAGTTAAATTATGCATGCATATTAAATGTGCTTCAATCTCGAATTAAATGATAAATTCTAGGCCCTAGAAAGAAACTGGAAAACAATAAAATTTGAAAATTATGGAAAGGAAAAATATTATATAATTTAGTAAAATCCAATTAATAGTATTATACCCTTAATTAGTACTGGATTATCCATTTTTGTGATTCTTGAATAGACACATTTGGGAGCTGAAAAATCTAAAAGTGGGCCATACTTCATGGGCTTAGTCTTACATAAAGGTTCTAATAAAACTATCCCAACTCTGGGTCTCCAACTAATGGGCCTGGGTTCTTGGAACAAACTCATACTGGGCCAAGGCCCAACTCAGACACGAGGAAAATCATACAAGAATACATGGAACTATTAAAAATAAAATTTCATTCACAAGACACCATTTGAATTATTTGTATAAATTACATTTACATTTCTGACTAATTAATTACAAAAACCCACCATCGCACAATGAACCAGTTTGAGATTATAAGTTTGAATTTCATCAAATGTGTGGGTATTTGTCTTATTTTATGTGATTTTATTATAATTTATTTCACTCGTCTATGATTTGTTTACACAACATATCATTGTCTTTTGACTATCACATAAACCATCCCGACGACCAAAAAGTAGTACTAGCTTGTATAATGATGTTGATGGTTTTTTTCTTGGGAGGGGGGAGGGGTTGTAATTTTTCAAAAAGCGGCAGTATTTTTGTAAATAATGTCGATGTTCTAGTGGGTGTATGTGTAGTTATCCAAAAAATGTGAGTGATTTGTGTAAATAGATTAAGGTGTATTTGGATTGATAGATTTGAATTTAAAGGAAGGATTCAGAAATATGATTTCAAATTACTCCATTTGAAATAAATTTGAAATTCATCCATATTTATCAAAACATAGTTCAAAATTAGAATTGAAGGATTTGAAATCCTTTTAGAGTGTGTTTGGAGCGATGGATTTAGATTTGATTGAAGGATTTGGAAAAAGTATTTCAAATAATTTCATTTAAAAGGAATTTGAAATCCATTCATATTAATCAAAACTTAGTTCAAAATTAAAATGATTTTTTTTTAAATTTTTTACACTTCAAGTTATCTAAACATATCCAAATAATTTGATATGAAAAATTTGAAATCCATGATTCCAAATCCTCAAATCTAAATGCAACTTAAAAAATAATTTACCCCTATGGAATTAGAAAAGAACAAATTACCTCTTATACAAAAAATAAATAAATAAATTATCGTCATGTATTTTTCAAAATAAATCAATTACACCGTCACATAATTTCGTGACATCCACGAACCTATGTTTTTTAAATAAAATAAAATAAAATAATAATTACCTCTATTATATTTTAAAAAATACTATACAAAAATAAAAAAAATAAATAAAATACATGAAACTTGCCAGAAGAAGGGGTGTCCAAAAATATGAAGGTGATTGTGACAATTGAATATAAATAGCAAAAACAATTTGTAGAGAGGGCACATGCACATGAATTCACGTCTGAGGCGTACAGTATTATGATCCCGTAATGTACGTATACTATACGGTATACAATACAATGAAGAAGATGATCTGTCATTATTATTTATATATTTATTTTGTAATATCTGAGCTGTCACCCTCTTCCTCTTGCTATTTAATTTCACTTAAAATTAAATATACATTAATTTCTCCTTAATTAATTAGGTACGCACATGCAATATTATGTGGTTTATTCACTAATTAATACTTAGCTAATTAATCTTTAATTCTTCCCATGTTTCTTGTAATTAACATCAACTTTATTATGTAATTAAGATGTTGATAGTATATAAGTAGATTTTGATCAACAGATATTGTTAATTATTTATCAAAATTTGTTCACTGTAATTTTTTGCTTTGACATCATCATATCATTACATGCATCAAGAACTAATAATTTAGGGATAATTATACTCTTCTTCTATGAAATTTGAGAAATTATATCTAGTACCCCTGAAGTTTACTTCCATCTAAAAAATTAGTCATTCTATTAATCAAAATTCACTAAATTTGCTAATATTAATAAAAAATTGAATGAAAATTGATATATATCCTCGATTGACTTATTAATGACTTATTTTATCAAATAATTTTTTCGAACTAAACTACCCTTATAATAGTGAAAATATGCCTCTTCATATGTATTAATGCGTGAAGATACGTATAAGGGTAATTTGGTTATAAAAAGATTTATTTGACCTGCAATAAGTTAGTAATAAGTCAATCAAAGGTAAATATAATTTTTTTTTTCAATTGTTTGTTAATATTAGCAAATTCGTGAATTTTGACTAACGAATGGATTAATTTGTTAGATGGAAGTAAACCTAAGAGGTGCTAGATATAATTTCTCAAACTATAGCGGGTCTACGTGTAATTACACCAAACTCAGGGGAGGAAAGTGTAATTATCCCAATAATTTATTGCTATTCACCCATAAATTATCAAACAACAACAAAAAAAAAAAATTTATAATTATATAATTATGTCAAAAATGGTGGTTGTAATTAATTACCCAAATAAAAAACAACAATAAATCTTATGCTTATCATGGGTGATGGGGACAAACTCCAACCTTCTCATCCTATGGTGTAGGGGAAATAGGTATGTTTTAGTATTTTGTCTGACATTTGATTTTAAAATTATAAAATAGTCTATTTTATTTTTAAATATTTAAAATTATGAAGTTAATAAGATGTTAATTATGGGCAATTGCATTTATGTAATTAATTTTTTTCTATAATTTTATAAAAATACTGAATTCAAAACTATTCTCTTAGTGAACTGATTATTAATGATGAAATCACATATAATTGATGATATCATATTAAATTAAACTTTAGTGTATAGAAAAAGACAATATTTGGTACGAGACAAAGGTTGTCGATTCCCATCATTTTCCTTCTATTATTATTATTATAATAAGAAGTTGATGTTAACATGATATAATTGGCGCCATGCTATATACTTTTAATTAATTAGTAGATAATTAATATGATGTTATGACAGATATTGATGAAAAAGAGTAGTATTTAACATTTTTTAAGCCATTTTTCTGACTTTTTCTTCCTCTACTGTTACATTAATTTATTCGAATATCACTGCAAACATGTAATAAACATATATATATGCCGTGCCTAATTAGAGATCTGCATGGGTTTACTTAATTAAAAATCTCTATCAAAATCATGAATGACACGCTAATCTTTTTTTAAGAGGGATAATTACATCTACATCCTCTAATTAATATGTGATCTATTTAAACAAACCATACGTCTTTGATAAATTACATATACATGTACAGAAAACGTTAATATCATTTATTTGACACCCCCATGCTTTTTTGAAAAATTACATATACACTCCTAAAAAATGTTTATTTCGTTACACAAATTACCCCTGCTTTTGACTACCGGATGTGATTTCTATAATTACGTAAGAGATGAGTAATTTATGTAAATAGACGACAATAAATAAAGGGTATAAAAGTAATAATTCTCTTCCACACCTAACTTCATCGTATTCACATTAATCCCAATTAGTAATATAAAGAAACAAAATAGCAACATCCCTCTAATCAATTACAACACTGAGCTGACTAATTATTCTTCAATCATATATATTCCCTTCTTTCTCTTGATAATTTCTTTTAAGGCTTCATTTGGCTGGACGGATATTGAATAAGGAAGAACTCGTCCTAAGAAATATTTTTAAATAAATTTGAAATTCATTACAATGATACTAAAAACAAGATATGTATTCTCATAAAATAGGCCATGAGGTCAAACCCACGAAATAAGGGTTAGGGGTTGACTTGCTCATGGCTGATGACAACCAACCTCTTCTCAGTTCTTACCCTTATCTTGTACAACCATACTTACATATTTATGTTGCACAATGCACATGCATGCCCCCTACCCTTCAATGCTACTCCAACTATCAGCTTATATATTCTCAAACTTTTTTCAAATTTAATCTCCCCAAATAAATCATTTTTAATTTTATTCCATATAAATAGTGATTTAAAAAAAATTAATTATTTATTCCAAAAGAATAATTACATCGACTCATCTCAAACGATGTGGGCAATGACGGATCCAAAGGAGGGCCTCCGAAAAGGGGGGTAAATTTTAGTAAAATTATACATAAATTTTGAGTTTCTTTTTAATATTGGCCTCCTGAAATTTTGTAATTCTTTTGGGATAATTACATTGCCCGTCGTTTCCTAAGATTTGGTGTAATACATGCAGTAGTTTGAGAAAATGGCATATAATACATCTAATATTTTTTTCTATCTAACAAATATTCTTACATTAGTCAAAATTAATCGAATTTGTTGATATTTACCCTCAATAATTATACACCAAATATCAAGAAATAACAGTGTAATCATCCCTAATTTCGTTGTACAAAATTAAACATGAATACATTGTCCCCCCAATTATTTGAATTGTCCTTCCGATGATATGGCAATGCAATATAAGTATAATTTTTTCATTTCAAACTTTCACTTGTGAATCTGTCTTTGAATGCAAGAAGAACCATATCAGAACTCAAACCAAGAAAAGAAAAAACATTAACTTTTATGAGTGAATTAAAAAAAAAATGTTCACCGAGACAGATTTTAAGTTGAACTGAATTTAAATATTGTCATTTTGTATGTTAAGAAAAATAATAAATAAATAAATAAAAAAAGGGATTTTTATTGGGTCCGTGGATAACTTCCAAATGAAATGACAAGGTGCAGCAGGTCAAGGCAGTTGGCTGTCCCTCCGTTTGCAGTCCGAGTCAAGCCTTCATGTTTGAAATTTTGGCCGCATTTTCGCTTCAAACATCATTACTCCATATTTAGATATTTCCAACTCTTTTTTTATTTTATTTTTTAATCCAAATAAATGACGAATTTTCATGGTTTTTTCTTTTTTTTTTTTTTTTTTTTTTTGATTTGGTATACGAATTTTATGGTCCAATCATAAAAAATTCTCCCTTTTGGTATTTCAATTGTGCTGATTGTAATATTTTTGCATACATTCCATATTAGTTGCAGGTAGGAATTACATGACTTATATAAACTTCACAACAGAGGATCTTTTCATGATAAAATAGCAAAATTAGATATCAGAATCGATAATACATCTTATCCTCGAATTTGGTTGCGTCATATACTGTATCAATTATCTTTTTTTTTTTTGAATCTATTTAATTGAGATGTATGTTAAGTATGTAGAGGTGAAAGGGGTGTGTGTGGAGCGGATGAATCCTGAAAATCACGTTTCTTCAACCATAATAATAATAATAATAATAATAATAATAATAATAATAATAATGTGAGGTGGCACCGACGACCCTATACCAAAAAACAATCACATTACATCCGGTCCGGACACCCATTAATGGATAAAAGGTTGTTGCTACATTGTAATCCGATGACTCCGCAATCAATCATCTCCCATTTTTTTGTATTTGGAAGTTTTCTCTACTCTTCTTATTTACTCTTCGCCCCTTCTTCCATCCACATTTATACTATATTTGCAACTTTATTTTATGGTATTTAGGTTAATTACATTTAGATGTGCAAAATTATTACACGAGAATATTAAATAAGACATAAAAATAAAAATTTTGTATATAATTATTTTTGTTAACATCAATTAATAGTTTTCATCCAAACCCTATTGAAGGGGGTCATGTGTAAACGAAAAAATTTGGAAGGGGGTGTAAGTATGTGAAATTTTAATTTTAGTATAATTTCACATTTTTAGACAGAATCATAACCTGCTCAATAACCCAAATTGTTATAGTAGACAACAACTCCTATTATACAACAAGCATTTCATACACTTAGCGAAGTTTGAATCCATAACCTTTAAAATCATGGAATCTCAACTTTAACAACTGATTTAGGCGTCATTGACATATATTGAATGACTTAGCGGCTGGTATATGCATGTAATTAACCCGACTTTTTTACTAGGAAATTCTAAAGTTGACTACCTACTATCCAACTATTTAACTTGAATACCAACATCCCACTACAATGTGTATGAAAGGTTATTGAATTATTAAAAAGATATATAAATTCAATGTTTTGGTCTCCATGCATCGATATCTCACTCCATTTTTTATTCCTATAAATACGCCAAATTGTGTTTCACCCTGTTATTCAAATTAGGTCTAAACTGAATTAATAATATGATAAATTATTATACTTGCTACGTATAAATATATGAATTTTTTAAAAAAGAAATAAAATTATTATATGATTGATTCGATTCAATCAAATTTCCTTGAATAAAATTTTTAGTTATCAACATTTTTATTTTAAATAATTTAATGTTAACTGAAACACATAATCTTGTCATTATGAGAGAGTACAGGATAGAGGTAGATCATTTTTGACAGCTAAGGTGATGTTGTGGGGGAAGGGATACATTCTAAGTCAACATTTCTCTATATATACTCTCACTCTGCACTACTCCTCATCTCCATCTCCATCTCCATCTCCCTACCTATATCCCTATACTGCAACTTCTTCTTCTTCTTCTTACCTCTTTCATATTCATTCTTCTCAGTATACTCCTAATTCAGACCTCTCTACTCCGACCGTATTGTCTTCTTCCGAGGAAGTTTTTGAAGAAAGAAAAGAATGGCCGGTGGTGGTTTTGGCCCTGGTCCCGGCACCGGGAAAGAATATCCCGGCAACTTAACGCCTTATGTCATAGTCACTTGCGTCATCGCCGCCATGGGTGGTCTTATTTTCGGCTACGATATCGGTATTTAGTATGTGTAAGATCATATATATATAGACACTGACCATTCATGAAACCTGCACGCTGATCGCGAAAGAAAGGGTTTGTAAGAAGCAAGATGTTTGATTGATTACGGGGGTTTGTATGGTTTCAGGTGGAGTGACGTCCATGGACTCATTCTTGGAGAAATTCTTCCCGTCTGTGTACAAAGAAGCAGAAGGCGGATGATTCCACAAACCAGTACTGCAAATTTGACAGCCAAACACTCACTATGTTCACTTCGTCCTTGTACTTGGCTGCACTGTTGTCGTCGCTGGTGGCATCGACGGTGACCAGAAAGCTGGGCAGGAAACTGTCAATGCTGTTCGGTGGAGTGCTGTTCTGCGCCGGGGCTCTGATCAACGGCTTTGCTAAAGCTGTTTGGATGCTGATCGTCGGCCGTATTTTCTGGGTTTCGGAATTGGATTTGCCAATCAGGTTTGTCATCACTCTGCACGAAACCTGTATTAATATCTTTATTTTATTTCATGTTTGGGGCTCCGGATCAAGATTCAAGAGATTCGCATGTTCTTTGATATTCCCATAATTCTTATTAATCAAGTTGTTAGGACAGAACAAATTAAAATGGTTGTTTTCTGAAATCCCAACATGGTATTTTGTGTTTTCTTGCATCCAGATTTTTCATTAATTTCGATAATGTTTTAATCTATGCATATTTAGGCTGTATTTTCGCATTGTCTTTGTTATTTTCTCGGTATTACATTTATTTTGTGATTAATTTTGCTCGATGAAATTTAATTTGTCTAAGAATTTTTAGAAATATATAATTGCAAGTCGTGAGTCAACGGTTGGTGGTCGCTCAGATCTGATCCATAATTAAATGAAGAGTTCTGAACAAGTATGTTCTAAAAACGACAGTCACAGCTTTCTTAACAAAATCATATATGAATTCTGAACAAACCTGTTTTTCTTTCTTTTCTTGATATATTTTCCACTTTTTGATTAGAACATAAATACATTCTCTAATGTTTCTCTTTTTAGAGTTCCTTAAAATTTTGTTTTCTTAAGTATTATATGTTGCTTTGCCAGATCATTAATAGTAAGTAATAGACTGTTTTTATCTGAGTCGGGTTGAGACTGTGTTGATGTAGAAATCGTAATTACTATAAATATTGTCGCTATCAATAATCAGGTTGTATTAAAAAGAATGTTTAATATAAGGAATCCAAATAGTCATAACTCTGAAATAATTGAAGAAACTCATTAATTTATAATAAAAATGAGGAATAATGGATGTCCAATTTTTTTTGGTGGTGACGTTTTTGTATGTTTCTTTTTCCTACTAACGTTTACTCCAAATGCAACGGCGTTGAATGCGACTAAAAAGCCCTGAAATTGACCTCAAACCCTCTCTCTCTCTCTCTAAATAAAAAATAAAAAAATAAAATCTTTGTTCTCATTTATTATTTACTGCTGGATGACATTGACATTGTTGTTGTTTTTTTTAATTTTTTTATTTCAAATCATACTGTATTTTCTGTTTTTATTATTAAATGAATATATATATATATATATATATTTTAAATAAAAATGTAATAGGATTTAGAATAGAAAATTCGATTCGATTTTATTCATGGTAAAGTTATTGTTGTTGTGTAAGAAAAGGAAATGATTGGTAAAAAACTCTTATTTAATTTAATTAATAGGGTATATATAATTGCAAAATTGTTGTTTATTTGAGAAAAAATTATATATATTTTTTTTAATTGGGTATTTATTGCAGTCGGTGCCACTCTATCTATCTGAGATGGCTCCCTACAAGTACAGAGGTGCGCTCAACATCGGCTTCCAATTATCCATCACCGTAGGTATCTTAGCCGCCAACGTCTTGAACTACGGCTTCGCCAAAATCAAGGGTGGCTGGGGATGGCGGCTCAGCTTGGGTGGCGCAATGGTCCCTGCCCTCATTATCACCGTCGGATCATTAATCCTCCCTGAAACACCAAACTCCATGATCGAGCGTGGCAACCAGGAAGAAGCCAGGACCAAGCTCAAGAGAATCCGAGGCATAGCCGATGTCGACGAAGAGTTCAACGACTTGGTGGCCGCTAGTGAGGCCTCCCGTAAAGTAGAGCACCCATGGAGGAACCTCCTCCGGAGGAAGTACAGGCCTCATCTCACTATGGCCATTGCCATTCCCTTCTTCCAACAGCTCACCGGCATCAACGTCATCATGTTTTACGCCCCCGTCTTGTTCAAGACTATCGGCTTTGGAAGCGATAACGCGTTGATGTCGGCTGTGATCACCGGTGGGGTTAATGTTTTAGCGACCATCGTCTCCATTTACGGTGTCGATAAGTGGGGAAGAAGGTTCCTTTTTATTGAAGGCGGCATCCAAATGCTCATATGTCAGGTATGGATAACAATGACGTCTATCTTGCATGCTGTCATGTTTTACATTATAGATTCCTCATCGATGCTTATGTTTTCTTGATCTATTGTGATCAGGTCGTGGTTGCGATTTGCATAGGCGTGAAGTTCGGCGTGAATGGGGATCCCGGCGAGTTGCCGAGATGGTACGCCATTGTGGTGGTGCTGTTTATATGCATATACGTTGCGGGATTTGCATGGTCGTGGGGGCCGTTAGGGTGGCTGGTTCCTAGCGAGATTTTCCCGCTGGAAATCCGGTCTGCTGCGCAGAGTCTGAACGTTTCGGTGAACATGGTATTCACGTTTGCTGTGGCGCAAGTGTTTATGACAATGCTCTGCCACTTGAAGTTTGGACTGTTCTTGTTCTTCGGGTTCTTCGTGATAGTGATGACTGTGTTCATATACTTCTTCCTGCCGGAGACGAAGAACATTCCGATCGAGGAAATGGTTATTGTGTGGAAGGAGCACTGGTTCTGGTCGAGGTTCATGAGCGATGTTGATTATCCTAATGGATCAATTGAGCTGAAGAAGGGAGGGGATTCTTACCACAAAGTATGACAAATAAAAGGCCTATATGATTATTTTTCCTCGTACTTAGTTTTTTTTTTTAATTTTTAAATACTAGTACAATTTCAAAGTAATTAATGTTGATGAGTCTGCCTTCAGATTTTCTTTCTTTTTAGTAGTAGATATTTGTGGATGTAATATTGAAAAATTAATATCATGGATTAAATGACCGTTGTCATTAATTTTCTTGGTGGTGTTTATATTTGGAAATGTTTGTTGCCATATGATCAGTTAGTTGTTATTCATTACCCTTTTATTATATCATTTTGAATTAAAATATGGATGATTATTATCTAAACTCTAAATTAAGTGATCGTAAAAAGCCCGAAATCAAAGTCTATCACATGGAATCTAAAGTCGATACTTCTAAAAAACTAGTTTGGCATTGTACCAGGTATGGTGTGGTTCAGGGTGGACTCAACTCCCCATCCTGCCCCCACTCTTCTAGTCCCTCCCCGTCCTACCCGATTTAGAACCACCGTCTCCGGCCCCTCCCCAACCTGGATGGGTCCTATTTTTGTTTTTTGGACCCATTGCCAACCTTATCTGTAAGCAATTGGAAAATGGCAAAAAGAAAAGTTAGATGTGGTAAGAAAAGGGGTTGAGAGCATCAAGAAATGAACAACCTTAATATTCACTCCTTGAAGAAAAGTGGGAATGGAGTTCACATGTTGGCCACCGCGAATCACCCCTTTTTTCCTGTCTCAAAATAATAATGAGGGCCAAGAATTCAGTAATTTTCAAGGAAATATAGGACAAGGGGATAATCAATTGAGTCACGGTGGCACCAAGAGGTGACCGCAATGTCTACATTAACATGGATTACCTTCTTACATCTACTAACGTATGATTGACATGCAAAGGGACACTAGTTTTGGTCACGGAAATTTAAAAATTGCAACCAACCACGAATCACATGATATGAATCACTACCCAAAACATGAAAGGAACTTTAGTCTTTTTTTTTTTCTTTCTTTCCCTGGAGAGAATTGGATAAGTCTTACTTTATCTCTCTTTTTCTTTTAAATAAAGGGATGAATGGATGCTTGTTCCTCTTCTTTTCACTAATTTAATGCCTGATTTTGATAAGTGAAATGTATATCATTGTCACCATTATTTCTCCCGTGTCCGAAAAGGGCACCTTATCCACTATTCTTTTGAGAGTTTGGATAAAGTTCCGAAAGTTATAGTTTGACATTATGTGGTTGGCAAGAAATATTATATGCAGGTTCGACGTTAAAATTGTAAACTCGGCGTAGACGAATGGAAGTTATTGTGTAGACATTGTTATCATTTTTATTTTAATGTCAGGATTCGAAATTTTTCGATGAAACAAAATAATGAAATTTGGGCAACTTCATTGTCCGTGATGCAGATAGGCCAAGTATCCCAAAAATTGGATATGGATTTGGATAATGTGTAAATAGGGTTGGCTGAAAGGGGATTAGATTCTACCAGTACTTGATTAATTAGGTACACCAAGAAGAATATATTCATAGATGCGTCCAATTGAAGGCAGAGTTCCGATACTTTTTCACTTAAAATGGCATAAATAATTTAAGGGATTGGTTGCTACAAATGCATCCCAATTACGAGAACTACAAGGGCTAAAAAACTTAAAAAAGCTGAATTTACCATCAATCAGTTGGTTGAGTTGATATACCTCTCCGTGTTGGTTGAGTTGATATACCTCTCCGTCCTGGTCAAACCCGAAGTGTGCTCAATCTCCCACACACATTGTAATAAGGTGAAAAAAAAAGGACCCAAGTTCTTAACATATTCTTAGTTTTACTGTGATGATAAAAAATCCCATCAAGAATTTGAAAAATGATCATTTTGTGGTAAATAAATTGTAAATTTAAAATGAAAGGGCAGATCATACTCATCAGGCATTTCCCATTTCAGGCTTCTGCTTAGGAATATGGTTAAGTGAGTATCTGACTCCATAGTATATGGTCCGAGGAGTGGCCTTTCCGCAATTGCATATTTTAATCACATATCTACAGATATACATGTGCAATAAGACAAATACTTAGTACGTTAAAGTTACATATCCAACTCATAACCGTCGTATTGACAGAAGAATCCATTGTCTCCTACTGAACGCCTGCGACACATAACTAAACACACCCAAAAATACAGCGCACAAATAAAGGAGTTTGAAGAGAAACTCCAGTCATATAGAATCTACACCTTCAACCTGTTGACGAGCGAGGTATCTTTCTCTTCTTTCTTTCTGCAATGAAAATTTCAAGAGGAGGATGGAATCAAACAAAAATGATAGGTAACATCTTTTCAAGAAGAAGTTATAATGTTATATGGCTTACCCATTCATCGATGACGAGTCCTTCTCCAATAAACTTTGGGCCAGTGTCTTCTGAAGGCTTCTTGCGAGCCTCAAGTTCAGCCTCAGCTTCAGCCAACTGACGGTTTAGTTTCTCCAGAGCCTTTAAAGATAAAGCAGAAACGGGTCAGCATTTTGATTCCAATATTTGTTTATAAGAAACACATGCAGCCAACTGAAAAATGGGTGCTGTGTTACATATGTTTTAGAAAATCTTAACTTACAGGGCTAGGACGTTCCATGTCTAGAAACACAACTCTAAGTATCTGCTCCACAGCCACTTCATCCTTATGCTCATCAAACTGATTCAAGAGACCATGCAACAGATCACAACAAATAGAAATAGAGTACACACAGATTTTATTCCATTAGAAAAACACGCTGGACTCTATAACGTGAGACCTCTACCATTAGCATCAGCCAGAGGCTACTCCACAGTATGAATAAAAAATGTCGTGGATATTCCAAAACAAATTTGAACTATTTTCTCCAGAAGATAGTTTTCATCTGGCTTACGAATATAATCAAGAGAACTTGTAAAAAACTTGACTCGCACATGATGAACATTTAAAGGATGCTGTAATCAAGCCAACAGTATGAATAGGAGCAGAATGGGACAAACCAGTTCGGGTATGTAGTCCATAGGTCCCTTCACTTTTAGACTCATTATTTTAAACTTCACCCTCCTTTTCTGATCCATTGGCTTTTCATTGTTCTCTGGAGGCTCTACAAACTTGAATACTAATGGAAACATGCAAGACCAAGAAAGATAGAAGAGTCAATGTTTACCCAAACAAAAATAAGAAGCAGAAACACAGAATCATGTTCAAAGCATTCAAACTATTTTGCTTTCTTAGCTACAAAGATCTAAATTTTGCCAACAGAAAGAAAAGGGTGAAACATCCCATAACAAATGATTACCAGTTGCTATGATACTCTCCCCAGGAGCAAGAATGGCACCAGGAGGACGCATGAAGCAGCTTTTTGGTGCAGTTGTTTGAAACTTGACAACGCCAACAATAAACATTCCTCAGAAGAAAAATAATAAAACAAATAAGGTAAGACATGATCATAGGTAGCCCAAACCAAGATCAAGCATTTTGAACACAAAATGAATAAAAAATTGTTGGATCAGCCTAAAGAGACTTGAGCAGAGGAAGAAGATCAATAAAAATTGAACAGATGTATGGCATACCTTGAAAGCTACGTAAGACTTGCTCGTATTTTTAATTTTGATAGCACTTCGGACTTGCTTACCTGGTTCATCTGCAGGTAGTTCAAGAAAAATAAAAGCAATTCAGCACACAAATAATGAATTTAGTGTCAGCCAGTTAACCTAGTTCCAGCTGCGCAGACATGCAAAATGAAGTAATACTAAGAAATTACTAATTTTACTGTCCAAATTGAGGAAAAGGGACTTGCATGCATGTCTGAGTGTGCACTCGGGACAGGTCATTAGGACATAAAGATTAACGTCTCTCAGCAGAAAAATTTGACATGGAATAAGAGAAAAGAAAGACATCCAAGAAGTCTCAATAGGTAACTTTATTTTGCACTAATCACGTCTGAAATAGTTCACCTTGTGTTTTCAAATTTATACGCTTTAACTAAAGATCAATCCCCTTCCCCAAACATAAAAATTGCTATTCATGAGAATTTTTTGGCAACAAAGAGACCTAGCCCCTGTTCGGCTGTTTTTTTATCATTTCAAAGAAAGATGAAATTAATCCCTTTTGGAGCATTAGTTTTCAGCTTTAGACTACTAAAATGTAAAAACTCTAATGTCCAGCTTGCAACTCCAGCAGGACACAAAATCCCAAAAAAACTTGCTTTTGCACCCAGTTTTTTCTTGCAACGGAAGTTTCAAAACAAAATTAAAGGATAACAAGAACGTCAAGTCACACATGATTCTATTATCCAAAAAAAAAAAGTCACACATGATTAAAGTTCTCCAATTTGCTTAAGAGCCTCCAATTATCAAGAACCTAGAAGTCCTTGAAAATACCCAATATATATGAGATCGACCAACTATTAATCCTATCAGAAGTTTAAAATCATCCGTCATAAAGAAACACAGCTCAAGCTTAATTAAACTACGCAAAAAGGAATCTTTCACCAATACGATTACTGTCAAGAAGCAAGCACAAAACCATATGCAAAGTGACACTATACAAACAAAAACATAAAATCAAATAAACCAGAATAAACAAAGGAGTAACAGGAGCTCATCCATACAAGGAAAATAGAGTTTATTAGAGGGATCGAGCTTCAAACGACGCCGAGTGGGGAACAGAGATCTGGCAACTGAAGAAACCGAGGATCCAGTGTTGGGGTGAGCACCCGATCCCTCCACCTGAAAATGAGTATTATTGCTTCCATGACCGTAATTCTGCTGACAGTGAGCGAAATTTGAGGAGGAGGAGGAGGTGGTGGTGGAGTGCGAATTTCGGAAGGGAAGCTTGAATAGCCCCCAGACTTTGGCGTCCGAGGAGGATGAAGATTTGTCGTCGACCATTGCCATGTGTTGGGTTGGAGAAAGGGGTCACCGGAGCTCAGAAACGACGTCGCAAGGGGAGTGATTTGGTTGTTCTGCTTTAGGTAGAGTGACCCTTTGAACAGGTTCTTGGTGCGTGCGTGGTGGGCTCTCTCCAGGTTTTGGAAACTTTACAACTGCAAATTTTCCCTTTTTTTTTTGGGTTTAAATTTCTGTCAGTCGGGACTCGGGTTTTTTCACTCATTGAACCGGGCTGAATACAGTGTCTCTTATTCAAAATACGTATTATATTTTATATTATAAAATTTATTTTATGTACATAAATTTCTTTAGATATGTAAATGATATAGCACATATATAAAATAGATAATTACATTGTCCCCTCGCGAAATTCGATATAATTGTTCGTAGACTTTTTTATAGTATTTTTAGGCTAAAATGAATTTTACCCCCCTGTGTTTTGTTGAAAAAGCTAAAAGCCCCCCTGTATTTTAAAAATAGCTAAAAACCCCCCTGTGTTTTAATAAACTCAGCAAAAAACCCCTATTCTGTTAGAAATTAACGGAAGGTGAGATGCACGCGCCTGAAGTGCGTTTGGGCTTGATTTTTTGCAGATTTTGACATTTTTATAGTCTTTAATTGACTAAAATACCCTTATATTGTATCTAAAATTACTATAGTCAAAATGACTTTTAAATTTAATTTTTTTGCATTTTTCTCTCCTCTAAAAATATAAATATTAATAATTATAAAAATAATATAATATTAATAATTTAAATTATTATTTAAATAAATTTATACTTAAATTTAAAATAATTATTATAATTATTATAACTAAAAATTAAAACTTTCCTTTAATTATATTTAAACATATTTCAATGAATTACTTTTATAATTAATATGATGTTTTAGTTATTTTAAAATTAAAAAAATTATTCTTAATTAATTATATGTTTAATTTCTTTTTAATTAAGTAAAATATACATTTAAATAATTTAAATACAATAATAATTATTCTTAATTAATTATATATTTAAATATAATTTAAATTATTCTTAATTAACTAAAATATTTAATATATAATTTAAATTAATTCTAAAAATTAAAAAAAATTGGGGGCGACGGGGACGGCCGCCGCCCCCGCACAGTAGGGGGACGGCCGCCGCCAGGGCGACGGCGGCGCCGTCGCCCTTCGTCATTATCTGGGCGACGTCGTCGTCCCCATCTGCGGGGGACGCCGCCCCCCGCTCCGTGGCCCCCATCGGCGGGGTACGGCGCAGTCGGGGGGTGGCGCGGAGGAGGAGGCAGGCGGGGGGAGGCGAGGAGGAGGAGGCAGGCGGCGGGGTGGGGGTGGGCAGCGAGGTGGGGTGGACGGCGGGGTGGGGGAGATTGGGGAGGGGGTAGGTAGCAGGGGGTGGGGGTGGGGGGTTGGGTAGATAGTTTTTTTTTTTTTTAATATTTTTTTAAATTTTAAATTATTTATATATAATATAAATTAAATAATTATTTGAATCCAAACCTTTCATTTTTTTGAAATCTAACGGTTGAGATTAATTCATTAGATCTAATGGTCATTATTTGATCAAAAAAATCCAACGGTTACTAAAATAAGAGGTAATATATATTAAATAAGGGTATAACGGTCATTTTATAAAAAAGTTAACGCCGTTAGTTACATTTAACGAAAGGGGCGATTGAGTTATATTTAAGAAAACACAGGGGGGCTTTTAGCCTATTTTTAAAACAGATGGGGGTTTTCAGCGGACTTTTTAAAACACAGGGGGGTTTATGCATTTTAGCCGTATTTTTATCAAAAAATATTTGTTTGACTTGCAATAAATCAATTGCGGGTAAATATGAATTATTATTGACTTTTTTTTGTGTATACAAAATACACAAACATATACTTTAAGCAAATTTGTTGAATTTTGACTAATAGATGGATCTATTTGTTATACACTAACAAACATCAAGAGCATTAAATGTAATTTTTCAAACTACATGAAATTTACGTATAATAATACCAAACATCATCAGGAGATAACAATGTAATTATCTATATAAAATGCAATAACATTGTAATACTAACTTATTAACAACAAAAACAACCTTGAATTAACATATACTTGAAGAAAGACTAATGCAATGATTCAACCATGCACTGAATAATTTTAATTCTGATAGTATAAAAATGTGACATTTGAATTGTTTTCATTTTTATCAATTGAAAACTTTGGCAGATATAATTCAGAAATAGTAAATGACTAAGCAATACAATATGAATTTGTAACAAAGATTCAAATAGGGTATGCCAATGGGATTCTTCTGCAAGTAAATTTTCACTTCATTAAAGTAAAAAATTAAAGTTAATCAAGATTAGACATGACTTAACTATTAGGTATTAATCACAATAATAATTATTATGTTGAGAGGGTGGAGTGGGTGACTGAGCAAACCAATACCAATACGCGTTGACATCAACATCTTGACTTGGAACCTGCACACAAATTCCTTTCCGCTGTTTGCTTTTGGGTTGTTGCTTTATTCTGCCCAATTTTCCATTCAAGTAATTCTAATATATAATCTTATTTCCATTCTTTTTTATAAAATGAAATATCAAAATTTAAAATCAGTTATCCAACTCGTATCAAATACTAATATATAATGTTTTTTAATATATAAATCCAACGTACTCACACACGCATCCATCCACCCAAATTCAAATCCCGATGGAGGGCTCAATCGGACTTGATGGATTTGAAGTGGGCAGCAATCTGAAAGAAATGTAAGATTTTGTTAGATAAAGGGTTGGATCCAATAATATTCAAATTTACTTGTCAAAGTAAACGACACTATAAAGACGTTGTAATATGTAATCTTCTTGAATGGTTTTGATTCACTAACTAACAGCAAAGAGAGGGCATGTTTGAAATTTGAATCCAGGAGGCGAACACATTGCCCCACTAATGACTTTCTATCATTTTTGTTTTTCAGAATTGAAAAGTGAGAGCACATAGAAAAGGAAAATCTGCTGCAGGAATCAGAGAGGCAGTTAAAGACGCTAAAACCGAAAGCGAAAACAAAAACAAAAACGCGCTTTAGCTATAACGTGAATTCGGAATCGTCCCATTGGAGGACTGCAGACTCCAAATTCTGTTCTCTTTTGAGCTTGTCCTTGAGGAACCAATCGCATACCCTCCCTGCATTCAGATCCTCTATTCTACATCCTTCCTGCTCCGATATCACTCTCAGCAGATTCAACGACGATATCTGAATCCATCCAATCAATCATCAACACAGAAATCGTTAAAAAAAATTATAAAATTCTTCAAACAAAATTATCATAAGCGGCTCGTGATTCGCTGTCTGTACCGTCAATCGGCATAGAAATCGCTCGTGAGTGCTCAGGCCCGAAACTTCGACTAAACCGGCTTCTTCCAGCGATAAGAAGCTTCGCCTCTCGGTTTTCTTCTCTCCGCCGTCGCTGGCCGCGGCTTTTACTGCATGCTTTCTTCCCCGGCCGGCGGAAATATATATCCGATTGTTATTCGTGAAAATCCGGGGTTTGAATAGGAAATTCAATTGGTAGTTCACAGCATGAGAAGCAATTGCATTCATAGCGTTGCTGTTGTCTGTATGGAAGAGAAGCTTTGAGAGGTTTATCTGGAGGAATTCGTGTGTGGTTCAAAACTGTAATGTGAGCCAGAATGATGAGGCGGGAACAGGATGCGTACAGATTTGATCAAGCCCAATGGGCCTTCTTTAGCTTTCCAGATATTCAGGTTGGAGCGGGCCCATTGGACTTTCTCAAGCCCGCCCAAAGGTACAAATCTTCTCATTTGTATTTGCTACTTGGTATATGTTTTTGGATCACTGCTCAGGACAGGCTTGTCCTGATTTGGACCTTATAAGAGCAGAGTAATGAAGAGGTGAAGTCCAAAACCTATGAATGAATTCCACAAATTCGCTAGCTAAGCCCGTCTGTCTTTGACGAATCTTAGTACACTGCATATAATAACCGGGACAGAACGTCCAATATTATTTGAAATAGAAAATTTAATCTATGTTTCTGAATTTTGGATGCAGCACAACCGACAACCTAAAGTCAACTATAGTTTCAATTTTAGGTTAGATGTAGCAATTTATTTATTTAATGTTTAGACGGATCAGGAATTTCTACAGCGATGCGTTCTAACACAATAATTTACCAAATCCCTTCATCATCTAACGATATAATATATATTATATATATATATATATATATATATATATAACGTTTACTTGCATATATTGCATGGGTGCGAGTACTGAAAGCTGATGATCTTTTTGTTTAATAATGGAGGTTGCTTCTTGTGGGAAGCCATGCATCCACCACTGACTACAAAATTTCCATGCAATTTCTTAAAACTGTAGTGCTTATCAGCCACAAAGTTCCTCCCCTCTCCTACTAGATTTATAGAATTATAGGAGGTGCATGCCACTATTAAATTTTAATTTTTTTCGATTTTGAATTTTATGATTAAATTAGCACATACCCTTTAACTCTGCTGAAAATACCCAAAAAACATTTCCATAGCAAGAGCTCAAAGCATAAAATATTTGTGTGATTTCTCTGTGTGTATTGAAGCAAAACTGAAGAGTAGTATAAATACATAGTTGTTAACGGATTGCATAACAACCCTCTAACAAATTAGCCAGCTGTACACCTCCTAACATAACAACTTAGAAAAGAGAAAAAGTGCTAGTGCTATTTCTAACTAATAAAAGTGTTACTGCTAGAGAACAACTTATGTACAGAGGAGGAATGCCAAAAAACGTAATAAACGTAATACTGTACAAGAATTATGGATTGCAACTTTGCATGCTTTACACCCCCCCTTCAAGCTGGGACTGGGAAACAGAGAGTAAACCCAGCTTGGACAGTAGAGATTGGAAGGAAGGGCTGGATAATGACTTGGTAAAAATGTCAGCAAGTTGAAGCTTGCTGGAAATAAAAGAAAGAGAAATGAAACCATCTTTGTACTTATCGCGAACCACATGACAGTCAATATCCAAGTGTTTGGTACGCTCGTGAAACACGGGATTAGCGGTGATATGGAGAGCGGTCTGATTGTCACACCAAAAAGGAATGGGAGTGGTAACTGGGATACGAAAATCAGCAAGAAGGAAAGAGATCCACTGCAATTCACACACCTCTGCAGCCATGGCTCTATACTCTGCTGAGCGGGATACGATATTTTGTTTATTGGTCTTCCAGGAGATTAAAGAGGTGCCAAGAAACACACAGTAACCAGTCACCGAGCGGCGAGAGTCAACACAGGCTCCCCAATCAGCATCAACATAAGTAGTCAACTGAAAAGTGTTCGAAGAGGGAAAGAAAAGACCAGTGGTTGGTGTCCCTTTGAGGTAACGAACAACGTGTAATGCAGCGTGCCAATGCTGCTCAGTAGGACGTTGTAAATACTGACTGAGTTGTTGAACAGCAAAAGAGATATCAGGTCTCGTAAAACCAAGGTACAATAGGCGTCCAATAAGCCTACGGTATTTGTCGGGTTCCCGAAACAGAGCACCACTCTCTGAGGTAAGCTTGATTCCTGGGAGAAGTGGTGTCAACACAGAAAAAGCAGTAGTCATTCCTGTGTCTGAAATTATATCCACGACATACTTATGTTGAGTAATACTCATGCCATCAGGAGATCGGGCAACTTCCAAGCCAAGGAAGTACTTTACATAACCAAGATCTTTAATGGTGAAGAGAGCATCCAAATAGGATTTAACCTCCATAATCAGAGACTCCGAAGGACCCATAATGAGAATGTCGTCAAAGCAATGCTAGAAAACCATCCGTAGTAGTCTTAGTGAAAAGACAATGATCGTGTACTGACTGTGTGAAGCCAAATGCTGCAACTTTCGAAGTGAATTCCTGATTCCATTGGCGAGATGCCTGTTTCAGGCCATAAAGTGACCGTTTAAGTTTACACACTTGACCTGGCTGCACTGGATAACCATCGGGGGAGACATATACACCTCCTCATCAAGGAAACCATGGAGGAAAGCATTGTTAATGTCAAGTTGATGTACGGGCCAAGAATACGCCGAGGCAATACCAAGAAATATTCGAACAGTGACAGTTTTGGCAACTGGAGAAAAACTCTCCGTGTAATCCACACCTTCAATCTGATTATAGCCTTTGGCGACAAGCCGCGCTTTATGACGATTCACACTTCCATCAGGATTAAGTTTCAATTTATAAACCCATCGCGAGCCAATAGCTTTCTTACCGGCTGGGAGAGAAGTAACTTCCCATGTGTTATTAGTTTCTAGTGCTTTGAGCTCCTCAGCCATTGCTTTATCCCACTCCAAATGCCCTTGAGCTTGAGCATAAGACTTCAGTTCCTGTAAAATAGACAACTGAGCAACAAAGTGCATATGGGCAGCAGAGAAGTTAGAAGCATGATTACAGACAAAATCGGAAAGCCAAGCTGGTTTTTTTGTAGTACGAGTGGACTGTCTCAGTGGCAAAGCTGCTGGAGTAGATGCTGGAGTAGGATCAGATATTGGGGAAGAAGTGTTAGGAACAAGAGATGAAGACCCAGGCGTGGTAGTAGGTAATGGTGAAGAGTTAGCTGATGGAATCGAAGTAGGCATATCTTCATCTAAGGACAGTGGAATGAGGGGAATAGGCATATGTGTAGAGGTAGAAGAGAGTGAATTAGACTGAAAAGGGAAGAGGTGCTCATGAAAGATGACATCTCTTGAAACTAATATTTGCTTAGAATCAAGATCATATACCTTAAACCCCTTGTGTTCAGGATAATAACCAAGAAAAACACACTTCAAGGCTCGTTTGCTGAATTTATCTTTGTGAGGTTTAGTAAGAGTAGCGAAACACAAACAACCAAAGACATGCAAATTATCATAGGATGGTAACCTGTTATGTAGGATCTCGTATGGCGTTTTCCAAGAAAGAATGGAGGATGGCAGACGATTTAGAATATGGGTGGTTGTTAGTAAAGCTTCCCCCAGAATTGAGTGGGTACATTGGATTGAAAGATAAGGGATCTAGCTATTTCAAGAAGTTGTTTGTGTCGTCTTTCGACTACCCCATTTTGTTGGGGAGTATACGAACAAGATTTTTGATGATTTATTCCCAGAGAATTAAACAATGTTTGGCAGTCGTGACTTAAAAACTCTAGGCCATTATCAGTGCGAATTTGTTTAACAAGACAACCAAATTGAGTTTTAACGTTTTGGAATAATAGTTTCAAGAATATATATGATTGACTTTTGTGTCGCATCAAGTATGTCCAAGTAGCACGGCTGTAATCATCGACAATGGTAAGAAAATAATGACAGTTTGACATTGAGGCTTGATGATAAGGCCCCATATGTCTATATGTATGAGTTCGAATGGTTTAAGTGTAGATGAAACACTGCGTGGAAAAGATAAACGGTGCTGTTTAGCAAGGGGACAAATGGTGAATATCTCATTTGTTTTGTCTTTAGATTTCAAACCTGGTACATGTGCAAGAACCTTATGAGACGGATGTCCCAATTTTTGGTGCCATAAGGACAAATCTGATCCTACAACTTGTGAAACAAAGCTGAAATGGGAAGAAAGGAACTGATTGATGAAGGATGGATTGAATGAGTCTTTGTCCAAGATGTATAGGTGCCTGGACTGTTTTGCAACCGCCACTACAGTCTTAGTTAAATGGTCTTGCAATATGCAATGTGATGACAAGAAAGTGAAACGAATGTTAGAAGTGGCACAAGTTTTGTGGACGAAAATCAGGTTAGAACGAAAAGAGGAAACGTAGAGAGTGTCTACAAGTTTAATTTTCCCAAACAAGTTCACAAACCCAGATTGAGTGACTTGCTTGGTGGATCCATCTGGGAGAAATATAGATAAAACAGAAGCAGACACATTCAATGTATGAAAGGCTTTTGAATCGCTGCACATATGACTTGTCGCTCCGGAGTCTATTATCCAGGCATCTTTATTCAAATACTCAACTCCAGAAAAAGTAAAATTCATACCTGCAGATTCTCCTGTATGATTCACCTGAATAGGATCATGTGGTATTTGTTTCAGTACTCTAACAAGCTCCATCACCATATCAGAAACAGAGGTTTGTTATCCTTGGTCACCTCCTTCAGTTCTGTTCCTTCTTGTATAGCATAAGCTCTATGTCCAGCATTACTCTTGCGTTTTTTATCACCCAATTCTTTGTACCAATCCGGCACGCCATGTAATTTAAAACAAGTACTTTTATCATGGCCGGATTTATCGCAGTGCTCACATTTAAGGCTACGTTTATCGACAACCCCCTTTTTTCTGAAATTGTTACCTTCTTTCCGTTTTTCAAAATTTCCAGCATGCATTACTGCTCCATCATGCCTCACAATTACATCTAGATGAACCTATCGTTGCCTCTCAACTCGTAAAATCATAGAATACGCCCTGTTAACGCTGGGCAGTGGTTCAGTTACAAGGATTTGACTTCGAACATTATCGTATTCGTCATTCAGTCCCATAAGGAACTGGATAAGCTGCCTCTGTTCAACAAAAGTTGCTGTAGCTTTTGCCAAATCACAGGTACACGCACAGCCACACGTGCACTCCGACATAGGCCTCAGCTGTACAAGTTCATCCCAAAGGAATCTTTGTAAAATAATCCACTATTGTAAGGTCACCTTGTGTAATGGAAGCGATGTCTCGTTCCAGCTGATACAATTGCGGACCATTACACTCACCATATCGTTCATTTAAAGCGATCCATAGAGTTCTAGCAGACTTGGCGTAGATGAATGCATTCGAGACATTTTTTGTCATAGCATTGAGTAACCATGAGGCAACCATACAATCAACCCGTGTCCATTGTTCAATTAATTCAGGATCACCAGAAGGTTTCTTACAAGTTCCAGTGATAAACCCAATTTCATCTTTGCACCCAACGCACGCTTGACTGCCTTACTCCACGCAAGGAAATTCTTACTGTCAAGTGGCGAGGATACGAGTACCATTCCTGGATGGTCTGAGCTGAGAAGTTGGAAAACTTCCTATCCATGCTGAACGAGAGGTGCTTGTCCAGCAGCACTTCCTTCTGTTGCTTGAGTCGCCATTGCAGACCCAACAAATAATTTGGGACACAGTCAGCGGAAGCAGGATCAGAGACCTTCAAACGAAGGCTCTGATACCATGCTGAAAATACCAAAAAACATTTCCATAGCAAGAGCTCAAAGCATAAAATATTTGTGTGATTTCTCTGTGTGTATTGAAGCAAAACTGAAGAGCAGTATAAATACATAGTTGTTAACGGATTGCATAACAACCCTCTAACAAATTAGCCAGTTGTACACCTCCTAACATAACAACTTAGAAAAGAGAAAAAGTGCTAGTGCTATTTCTAACTAATAAAAGTGTTACTGCTAGAGAACAACTTATGTACAGAGGAGGAATGCCAAAAAACGTAATAAACGTAATACTGTACAAGAATTATGGATTGCAACTTTGCATGCTTTACAAACTCGGGGACTTTTAATTTTTTGGTTAGTTTTATTATTGTGATATTTTTGCCCTAGTGACACTTGGACTGAATGTGTCAACCAACCTACAGTTGTAGAATAAAAAAATGCATTTTTGTCTTATATATGTTCCTTCATGCCATATCAACAAAAGTGTCTAGAAAAATTAAAAAGCCCCAAACTAAACGTGCAAAGCATGTGATGATTTCAAATTATCTACCTTTTCCAGACAATATTTATTTCTTAATTACAATCCTCAATTGTAATTTTCAAATATGATAGGATTGAAAGTGGCACCCTTAGTGGACTAAAATATGTTGTAAAAACTTCACGAACATTTCTTAATTATTTTTATTTATTTTTTATTTTTTATTTTGCAAGAGTACAGAATAATAAAATATATTATATATGTTTTAATTTGAGCTCAGTTCAATTCAATTGGGCGAGAATCTCCCATTTACTAATATTCTAGCTTTATAATTTTCTTTTACACAGATAATTTAATCAAGAGTACTTATAGGGTCATAACTAATAAACTTATAGAAAATAAAACAAACGCACATATCCAAATTCATAATTTCAAAATAGTTCATATAAATCTCAATCTTAATCATTAATCTAAAACATCATCGATCATACGTGTTAGTCAAAAGTTAACAGTTAGGGGTACTGTAGAACCCAAGAGTCGACAAATACAATAACTTTTGACCAAATCTAACACCTATGTGTGAAAAAGACGGATCAAAAATTAAGAACAAAACTATATTTAATTAGCTCATATAAAAATAGTATATATAATCGCACTTAAAATATATATATGATGACTAAAAATAGTAAGACGTCAGAATTAAATATAGAAAAACGCGTGTCCTAATCTCACTGGAAGTGGAAAGAAAAGATAGTATGATTGTCTCCAGTTTCTATATTAGCCAATCATCAACGTCTGTGATCCGATAAAACCAGAGTCACATGTCAGCGGGGTTTTGTTTTATATGATTCCTAATTTCCTATCCATTTTTTTAATGTATATTATTGTCAATATTTTATGATTATGAGCTAATACGTAGTAGGCCTTCTAGGTGTTACCATCCACATACTTCCTTTACGTAGTACCATATTATCAATTTAATACAACACTGTCAATGACTTTTGATGTAATGTGTCCGAAAAGATTATTTAAATCAATTATATATTGAAATTTTGGTACTACGTAATACAAATTCCACACTTTTTTTATTGTTATTTCTTTTTATATATATCGTAAAAACATAATTAGTTGTCTAATTATACGTCAGATCACATGAAATGTATCCAGCTCTTCTTGATCTCTGAGTGGTTGTAGTGTGTTGTTCCAGTTTTTCTACCACGAATACATGTGTTAGGGTCTGATGTGTTAGTCTTGGGAGGTAAATAACTTTTAAACAATTGCACAAATTTTAGTCGGGTAATTTACAGGGTGACATATTTGGTTTTGTATTAATCGATTTTCACAATTTAGTCATGTAACTTTAAAATTTTAATAATTTTAATTAGTCATTCTTCTGCCAATTTGGTCAGAAAATTGCATGTGACTTCTAAAGGATCCATTTAAATTACAATTTTTGTCCTATAACCTAACGGAGTTGTCATTTTTTATCCTGCACAAATTAATTTATAGATACTAAAATTATAATTTAATTGGGACGTAATGTGCAAGTCACATGCAAATTTCGAGCCAAAATTGCCCAAAAACAATTAAAAATTGAGAAAATTAATTCGTATAGGATAAAAAATTTGTCACCCCTTAAATTAGTGGACTAAAATTTCCCACCAAAATTCTACTGGAATTTGGCTTTCAAAATAGTAGCTGATCCGCAACAACTTTAATTATTGTTTTTTTTTTTTTTTAACATTATCTATATAGCATCTTATCGTTGATGTTGTTATTATTATTATTATTATTATTATTATTATTATTATTATTTTGTTATAGTCATGATCAAATAATAATATATTAATTAGGATATGTAGGTGGAGTATATGAAAACTGGGTAGCGATAGTTAATCATTGACAATGAAATATTGATCAGCTCCTGCTGCTGCATTGGATGTTTATTGGAGCTTAAAGTCAATAACCTTGAATTCTTCAAACTTTGCATATGCTCACTACCAAATCAACCTTCAATTCTCCAAAATAATGACGAACCCTACATCATTGCCACACGAATCAACTCAAACAACTGTATTTACACACATCAAAGCTTCGGACAGCTGCTGATCATAGTTTGTTGGACAAAATCAGGGCTGTTATATTGGGGCGTACTCTGATCAAATTAGGCAATTTTGATGACCAGAATCCTTAAATTATACGTAATTACAAAGATGACGTCGTCAATTTACCACCCCTACAAATGGGCACGTACCCTTGGTCCCTTACACACACACGATAGTTTACAGTCTTAAGTTGGAGAAATTATAACTCAAATTAAGTTTGGACAGCTCAGAACCATTTAAATTGTAAGTGACTAATCATATAATAAGTGTATAATTATATTTACTTTCTAATTAATTTGATTTATCCCAACCTGATTTAAATAGAAAATTTAGTGTGATTGGAGGTGGGATGGTAATTAATGAATGCGAAGAAGCAAAGTCGTAGGTTGCGACATTGGAAGTCCATCCATATATAGCTAAGCTTATCTCAAGTCTTTTTCACTGTTTCGTATGTTTGACCACATTATAATTACTGCTGCTCTATATTCCTTGTTACACGCAGCTGTTTCCACACTTATCTTCGACTAAGGTGACGAGACGTGGATTCGACTTTTTATTTCAATTTTTATTGTATATTTAATTTATTTTATATATATATATATATATATATATTATTTCTAATATATTTTTAAATATAAAAAATTATTCATGATATGCATATAAAAATAGTGTAACACAACAGCTAGTATATTATAATTCAAACTAAACAATGAGCCAGGACAAAATAGTGCATTCATATATGAAAATAGGGGTTCATGGTGGGCTGGGAATTTAAGCCGGACGGTACGTAGTAGAAAGAAAACAGCTTGAAGTGGCTGCATGCAACGAAAAGGGAGGCGGGTAACATGGCATTATCCTATTGGTTACAGGTAATATACATCTTAAAAAGAGGGTTGCATTTAATTATTACGTAAATTCATGCTAATTATATACCTAATCTAACTATTTAACAGAAAGCCTAATTAAGAATCAAAATCAGTCATACTGCCTGCAGGCTGCACCTATACATAGTGTAAAAGTGCATGCATTTTCTAAACCTAGATTATGGGAAATTTTTACTCAGATTTTATTCGATTAAATTTAAATTAATTATATAGTAAATGCGATACATTTGTTATGTGATAGTGTACAGTTTAGGAAAAGTGACTAATCACAAAATAAGTGTGATACACTTGTTTTGTGATTTGATTGGTTCGCCCAAATCAGGTCCGGACAAAATTTTTTCCCAATATTACTTATTTTAAAAAGGAACATTATATATTGTGGCTAGCTCATCACATAATATTGCAAAATTCTAGTTCGAATGTGATTCGGCCAAACCTGAACCAATCATATGACAAGTGCAATACACTTGTCTTGTGATTGGTGTACAGTTCAGGGAAAATGATCAATCATACGACAAGTATATATATTGCACTTGCCATATAACTAGCTTGGTTCAACCAAACCTTATTCGGACAAATATTTTTTCGAATATATCAATCATTTGAAGACTATTGCCTAAACAAAAATATAATTTGGAGACAATTAATTAAAATAAATTTTTTAATAGATAATATACTATATTAAACAACACTAATCTATAATTAATTTAAATTATTTGATAGAAGAATCATTTAAAATTTAATATTTTACAAATACATCTCATGTGCAGAGTAATTTTTTTTAATACCTCTTTTCATATAAAAAACACAACATTATTAGCCATGATCAAAAAATAAAATAATAATAGCAAATAGTCATTGATCATGATTATGCAACAGTTGTTAACCATGGTATCTGCAAGAATGGCTATGCAAATATTTTACCATAATTTTTTCTTGGTGAAAATCTATATTTTTGCATAATTTTTATTTAATCATGGTCAATAAATTTATTTACTACAATTTTTAGTCCATAGCTACTTAGCTAGTAAAATTATAGCCAATAGTCATGTTTTTTTTTAGTATTTTCAATTTGATTTTAATACCATATTAAATGATGAGTCGTCTTAAAATTAAATTGTTAGAGACAAAATAATTTAATATTTTAACATACAACGCATAAAAAATATAAAAATTTGATTTTATAATAGTTTATATATATACATACAATATCCAACGATTCACAAACTTACAATAAATAAATGATATTTGATGTGAAATTTCTTGAAACTCGTATTATTTAATTGTTAAAGATCATATCGTACATACAAATTTAGAATAATTAATAGTTTCCACACTACTTAGAAAATTAAATTCAACGTATCTAAACACTTGGTATCATCTGATTGATCAATAGTGATTGCATCTTTTTACCCAATGAATTCAGAAAATGTCTCTTTCATGCATGGCGCACCCTAATTATTTAAATTTTGAATATGAAACTTTGTATAAAGAAATATTATATCCGAACCATTGAATAGGAGAGGGGTCATTTGTCTTCTCTTAGTCCCAACTACATACAGTATATAAGTACTGCCGAAACCCCCATTGGATCTTTACATACGAAATTAACCCTCTGATCTCTCTCTCTGGATCTCTCTCCAAGAACGCAAATTACATACACCCTTCATTTTGGAGTTTTGTGAAATTTTGAAGGGCTTAAGTGTAGAATATTAATTTGATTGGGCATGGGAAGAGCTCCTTGCTGTGAGAAAGATGGACTGAAGAAAGGGCCCTGGACGCCCGAAGAAGACCAAAAGCTTGTCGATTATATACACAAGAATGGCGCTGCAAACTGGAGAACTCTTCCCAAGAATGCTGGTTTGCATGCTTCTCCTTCATTCTATCTCATCTCTAATTTCTTTTTCTTTGAATAAATTGTTCCGGAAGATTCAACCTTTTCATTTCCTCTATAGGGCTGGAAAGGTGTGGAAAGAGCTGTCGGCTGCGGTGGACGAATTATCTCCGCCCGGACATCAAGAGAGGACGATTTTCACTTGAAGAAGAAGACACCATCATTCAACTGCACAGCATCCTTGGAAATAAGTACGTTTCTCATCTCTTTTGCATTGCTTTTCATTTCAACTTCTTCTGGACTGCGGGATGCCTAATGTTTGGTTACCGACAGGTGGTCTGCAATTGCTGCGCGGCTGCCGGGAAGAACCGACAATGAAATCAAGAACTACTGGAACACGCACATCAGGAAAAAGCTTCTCCGCATGGGAATCGACCCCGTCACGCACGCCCCTCGTCTCGATCTCCTCGACCTCTCGGCGGCAGTCCTGAACTCAACTCTCTACAGTAATCCATCGTCGTCCCACGTGAATTTTTCCAGGTTATTAGCGATGCAGCCTTTGATTAATCCTTTATTAGCCTCTTCTCTCTTCTCCTCCCGCCGCCAAAACCAAGATTTCCTCATCCACAATCAGCTAAACATCAACGATAATCCCCAATTATTAGCCCATAATCAAACTCCTCCTCCATCATTAATCCAGACTTGCCAAATGCAAACCCCAGCAGCTCATCAAGATTTAACAGTTGCCACTACGTCTTGTTTGGATACCACAACTTCTGTTCATGAAGCTCATCAACTAGTGCATTACGACAACGTCGAGTGTTTCCCTCAAAATCTTGCCGGGTTCGGGTCACAAAATTGCAAGGAAAATGATTGGCAGCATAGACTTGGATCCGTGCTTTCTCCTCTAGGGTATGGTTCTTTCCCCGGAACAAATTATGGGTCGGATCATCAGCCCGTGGTGGACCCGGCTCCGTCGTCAGAGGCTTCGAATTTCCAATCCAATAGCAGCAGTAACTTCAGCTTCCAATCCGTTTTGTCAAATATGTCGACCTCATCATCGAGTCCGAACCCGTTGCATTCAAATTCGACAAATATAAACGGGTGGAGCAGCACTGAAGATGAAAGGGAAATTAGTTACTGTAGCAACATGTTTGAGATTCCAGATATTTATGATGTTAGCGATTTTAATTTGTAATTGCATTATTATCACATAATTGTGTTAATTAATTAAGTAATCCCGAGAAGTCTTTTCATCTCGATCCATGTCCTCTAGTAAATTTAAGAAAATTCTGCTTACACCAAGTTTTGTCGAATCAAACCAATCAAAGAGCAAGTGTTTCATATTTTTTATGTGATTGGTTATTTTTCTTGAACTGTAAATCAATTACATGACAAGTGTATTGCACTTGTTATTAATTGATTCAAGTTCGATCGAATTAAATTCGGATAAGAATTTCTTGTAAATTTCTGCCTGAAGTCGTGACTTAGTTCCAGCTTTCCATGTTTGTTGGAAACACATACATTACATATCAAAAATACATTTAATTTTCTAATTTACATTCTATTGCATTTTCTATTTCAATTAACATATACTATTGGGAATAGAAAATACAGCGAAACTTGAAATAGAAACAGAGTTTGATCGAATTTAAATTAATTTAAATGACAAATGCAATAAATTTGCGGTACTATTATTAGTGTATAGTTTATTAAAAATAATTTATCATATGACAAGTATATCACACTTGCTTTGTAATTGATAAATTTCGTTCAAGAAATGAATTTTCCCAAACAACCCTACACAAAAGCAAACAATGACAATTTCTATATAAATGGGATTTGGTAGGATGTTCTAAGTCAGAGAACGACGTCGGAGAAATAATATATCTGCATGGCTACAAAAGGGAAAGCAAGGTCATCACGTCGACGACTTCCAACGATACACTTTTTCTAATTAGTGGAGAAATCAAAATTAATACAAATTTTCATAAATTAGTATATCTTTCTGTCTGATTATTTCCAGTAATTTCGATGTCTGTTCTCATTACAAAGACACCCTATTTTTCTCTCAACTTGCTTAAACCGGAAACTTAATAAGGCTTTAATATTTAAAACAAAGAAGAGATCTTCCGGAAACATGGTCTCACGGATCCCGCCGGCTGGAGAAGGCGAGTTGACACGTGTCGGCGCCACCTGTCGTTGTAATAAAGTAATGTATTTAAATAAGTGTAGTGATGGGTAGGGTTTGACTAAGGGCAGGGGCACGTGTTGAAGTGTGGGAGGTGGATACGTGGCGGGACCACTGGAACGAAGATCATAGTAGCTGTATTGAAAAGCATGGCGTGGCTCTTGTGCTACGGGTTTTCGGCTTTCCAAGTAATTTAATGAGCCGTGAGTCAAACCCACTGGGTTACGTCAGCAGTTCGCACGTGGTCTCAATAATACCAGGGACTGGGCCCCACTTCTGGGCATGACTCTCATGTCCCACCCGGTTTTATCACCGTGTACAGTAGAGTAGAGAGGTCTCGTGTATTTTTTATTTCAATTAAAAAATTTAAATTAGATTAGATTTTCTTGTAATTAGTTAAATTAAAAAAATTCAGTCATTGTAAAAATAAAAAAAAAAACGAAAACGAAATACTTTTAATTATTTAGGTTTTTATTTGATTATTGTATGTTCGCCAGTATCATATTTATGAGAACGTATTTCAAATTTCTAATACCAATATTTTTACACTTCAAAATATATAATATTTAATTATAGAAAATAAGCATTCACCAGAATAACTAATTACTCACGACCCAAAATGTTTGTTGGTTTAATTTTTTAAAATATGGTTAGAATATTTATCATAATAAATACTTTTTTCATTGTGGACAAGTCAAGTTATTGCATTTGATTTTAATTATTAATAATAGTCATTGACTATAATTTTTAGTTCATAACTATTAAAATATAGACAATATTAAATTTTCGTCTAGTGTGAATTTATTTGGATGATTTTATATACTACGAAATAGTTTTAATGATTCAACCCTAATTTTAAATTAAATCTTTTAAAATATTTATAATAATCAATAATTTTAATATAAAATCATTTAAAATTTTCTTTCTAAATTCTGTCATCAAATTCTATTTTTTTCATTTAAATTATTAAATATAACCTAAAATACAAAGTTGCCCCGGGAACAGTTTATTTATAAAAATAAATGTATAATAGCAAAATGAGATTGATATCCTCTCAAATTGCACTATATTTTTCTTTGTTTTTGGTAAGTAATGATAGCATTGTTGACTCTGGAGAAAATGGCAATTTCAAATGATTGGAGTCAGTGCAATTATTAGTGCAAGTTCCTAAGCGACCTTTTCTCTGCCACTCTTCTCATTTAGACTGTTGTATGTTTAAATTAAGACAATAACTTGATTATGTGTATTTATATTTAGTGTTAATTACACTTCAATCTCCTAAAATGTGATATAATTATATATTTTTATTTTTAATTTAGAGAATTACATTTAGCACTTACGAGGTTTGATTTCATTTAACAAATAAGTTTTGCTATTATTTAAAATTTATTAAATTTATTGATATTAACAAAAAAAAAGTGAATAAAAATTATATTTACTTTCAATAGACTTATTACTGACGTATTGCAGGTCAAATAATTTTTTTGAAACTAAGTTATCCTTATAACGGTGAAGATACTTCATCACATGCATTAACGCATAAAGACGTACGGTGGTAATTGGTCATAAAAAAAAATTTATTTGACATATTATAAAGTCAGTAATAAATCAATTATGAGTAAATATAGAATTTTTTTTAATATCAACAAATTCAGAAAAATTCGACTAACGAAAGAAGTTATTTGCTAGATGAAAGTAAATAACAGAGAATGCCATATATAATTTTTCAAATTAAAAAGGGTCTATTATAATTACACAAAACCTCATGGGACAAGAGTGTAATTATCCCTTATATTTATCATTGAAAATTATGTAATTTATTTTGGGAAAATTGTGAACTAAGAGTACTTAATTACGATTCTAAGAAAAGATGTGTTATAAAACAAAGTGACGATTTTAACACTGTTATATTAATTTTTTGTAATGCAAAAAAATGCCCTGATAGAATATTAAATCTATTCATTTTCCAAATCTTACATTAACTTAAGCGCACAATTAAAACTTTTCTGTTTTCAGAAATTCTTTCTTAACTTCCATCAAGTTAATTGCACACACTTGTGCATCTATTTATATATTTCACTCACAATGACTATTGATTGATGATCTTATACGAAAAATAAATAAATTATTGTATCGATAAAACTTTTGAGTTGACTAATGTACAAAAGCTAAGCTCCTTGAGATACTCTTGATTTGCTTCCACATGTCAATTGTAGACATTGTGGTAAGTTGGAGGTCTCTACTCTCCCACCATACACGACAATTGATAAGTGATAACCAACGTTAGCTTCCCAAGGTGGAGCTGATTCTAAAGACCCTTTTAGGTTTTATTTTGCTGCCACATATGTCATTTCTCCGTCACAATTACTTCACTCAATTTTTTGACGGAGGGTAATTCAATGGAATATCCTTCCACAAAAATTCTATTATGCTCTCTCTCTCTATATATATATATTGAAAAATATCAAAATTCAATAAAATTTACGAGCTCTTACTTAGACATTGTATGCAGAAAATCAACCCACTCCGAATATTCATCTTGATCTAATGTGATTGGATTAAGTGGGTATTGTTAATTTTTCCGACAACTATGATGCTATGGAACTGCTTCATGGTTCGCAAAATCACTGATTTGATCATTCGAGAATTTTGTTGGGGCTATAGACTACACTAAATTTTAAAGAATTTAAAGAACACCATCTTCAAACTTTGAAGAATTCGAAATATGAAAATTGCAGCTTTGTTTTTAGAAAGAAAATGATTAAAAAAAAATCACTAAGTTTCTAAATGATACATAATTCTTATTTTGATACAGTAAGTCTAATTATATGTTGTTGACAAAAACTTCCAAGCATTGTCAACACAACCCAAAAAGTGATTAAACATTGAAATCAAAAGACGACTATAACTGATTGACCAAGATTGTATATAAAGGGGGCGGGGGAGGAATTCTAACTCAAGCAGGATTCGGTCGAATTTTCATTAATTATATATGATAAATTTAATATTGTATGATTGATGTATAATTTAAAAACAATGATCGATCACATGATAAATGTATCACACTTTTTCTATAAATGCAAAACTTGATTAAGATAAATAAAAAAAAGAGTTTTGAAAGTAAAAACCCACACATCTTTGAAGTGGAAGTGAATATGTGTAATTGTATCCATCTTTCCCTTTCTTGCTGCACCGCCCAAAGAAAAAGGGGGTTTTGTAAGTATTTGAACAAATAAGAAGAAGGTAGAAAGTCTGTTTATTATGTTTCCAGCTTTTAAAGTTTCTCAACCTCCCCCCGCAATACATTTTCATTTTTCTTTACTCTTTCTTTCATCTTCTCTCCAAGAAATTAAGCCCAACACACATGGAATTTTTTGCCTGGAAATGGGACTCCCTAACATTTCTTGTGGTTGCCCGATTCACTTCAATCTCTCAGATCATTAATTCTCGCATCATCATGATTGCGTTGTTAAGATATTAATTTCAGGGTGAGAATGATTAATCATCACTAATTATATATATAGGCCTCATTTACTTGGAGTGATAGGATTTAAATGGTATAGATAATTATAGGATAATTATTGGGATTAAGTTAAAAGTGATTATATTAAGTGTCACAATTTTATGTTTACTTGTATTGATTAAGTAATGGATATAAATAATATATTGTTTACTTTTGACTATAATTTGAGATTGAATTGTGGACTAATTTTATTTTTTCCAAAATACCCCCAATTTTTTCTTTCAATTTTAATATTTTTCTTGTGTTAAGATGTAATATATTTATATGCATAAATAAAAGTTAATATTATATGTTATATAAAAGTTAGGATATATAATATTTTATAACAAAGTTAAATGATATATTATATAAAAATTAAATATATGATATTCTATAATCTAAATTAATTTAATATATAAAATAAATATATATAAAAGTAATTTAATATATAAAATAAATATATAATATCAAAATTAATACATATATATACATATATATATACACACAATACATAAACTTCCCTCTCAAAAATTGTAATTTGGTGGATTTCACCAAAATTTGAGATAACATTGTAATTGGCATGAAAAAATTAGGGATAAAATGGACACTCAAAAAATAATAAGACCTCAATATGTTGGGCATGATTACAAACCCACCACAAGTAATCACCTTCTAATCACCCTCTATACCGGGCCTTGTGTCATTATAACGGGTTGAGCAAATTCCAAGTAAATAAGAAATTATGCATGATTAGTTAGGATATCAAACTTAATAATTTGAAGTAAATGAGCCCATAGAGTTTGATATTGTAAATGGACAAATTACCCTACTGTATTTCTTAAAATAAAATAATTTTACCCTCCTAGATAGGGGAAGTAAATTAATGCATTCTAAAAAACACAGGAACATAAATTGCTAAAAAAAATTCATAAGAGAATAATTTACATATTTACAATATCACAGGGAATGAATTGTATTTTTCTATTTTAAGGTTTTGCTTGTTATTGGTTTGTTGGTCTTTCCCGGACAAGGAGATTTAAGTTTGGGGAGAGGGGAGATGTGGATTATTTGACTTTTGTCTTTAAGTTTGGATTGATTAGATTAATTTTTTTAAGCTAGCTGTTATATGTTAGGTATCTATGTATAATTGTTATATTAGTACATATCATAATGCTATGAATATTTTATTTTACAATATTATCATATACATATGCAAAGAGTCGAATATTTACGCTTAATGAGAGAGTGTGTCGGAGCACGTGGGGACTATATTGAATATTTCAAAAATATATAAATACTCTTGGTCATATTAATTAATATTTTAATTGGCTCCAAATCGTCGTCTATAATATTTGGATTGTACTGATCTGATTTTGAATTGGCTTGATTCGAGTATGTTCGAACCAATGTTTTAAAACCTAACTCGATTTGGACGATTGGAGCGTCCAAATCGCCACACAGCCCACAAAATAGGCGGTCGGTTGAAATAAAAAAATTGCTCTATTTTGCGTATATACTGACACAAATTATTCTTGAAGCATTTGAGGATTTTTTTTAATCTATTTCTAAAGGGAAAAAAAAAAAAAAAGACTTTTAAAAGTGATTTATGCTTTCTATTACTTATCATAATTATAATGGTGGTTGGAATCAGAACTGCCAAAATTATTTTCAAATGGAAAGAACATAAAGTTTATATTGTTGTGAAAAAAAAAAATCATAAAATAGACCAAATGCCCAAATCATTTTTTCTAGAGAAATTTCTTTCCCGTACTTCTATTTACCCCTTTCACAGATGTTAAATTTAAGTGGGACAAATATTTTGACCAAAAAGATAATGAAATTACAATAAAATAAGGTTTTTTTTTTTTTTTTTTTTTTCAGGACAGAAAACTTGCTGGATGCAGCAGGTTCAGTAGTCTTGTCAATCATATGATGGCCGATAGACACATTTGACTGTCCGATTACGATATTATTAAAAAATCAACTGAAAATTGATACTTCTTATTGTACATACTATACACCCACTCACACAGCATTTTAAATTATTCTGAAATGCACCCATTTCAAACTATATGGATGAGCAATGTATTTAGGGCCCAAAAGGCCTACCTTTATTTATCTATTCTCCTACGGCCCAACCTGATTTACGTGGTTGGGCTGGGCCGGGCCGCTCCCCAATGTTGGATCATTTGCAAATCAACAGTACCAGTTTCAAATATACATATTAATAACCATCAATTTTGATTTTAATACTGTATTTTAATTCTCATGAATTGCCTGTGCGCCTTCATTTAGCTACTTTTATTATAACTATTAATATCTAACAAATATAATTATATACTTTTAATTAATGTCAAATAATTATATTTAACCAACATACTATTGAAGTAAAACTATATCTGTTATTTAAGTAGAAACATCCTACACATTAGTGGAGTTAAAATCAACAATTTTAAAATTATGGGTTTTCAATTTTATCAATTGAACTAGGCTTTGATCCACAATACGTAGTGTTATTAATAGTCCCATAAAAAAAAGTTAAAAACCAATCCTTCACATTAATGATATCTTAATTTATTATTAAAATTGAGATTTCAAGAATAAAAATAAGATAATGAATTCAAAATTCACTAAATGTGTTCAATTTATCGAATCGTTAACATAACAAAACCATTTGAAAAATATGAAATAGGGTGCCAATTTCAATATTTTAGCCCAACTGAAGCTTAAAATCACCTTTCACACCACCATCACTTGCATAATTTTAATTGAATAATAATAATAAAGAGATATTAATTTGAAACGAGTATTTATTTAATAGATTTATTGAAAGACGGAATAGAGGCGGAGAGTGGTTTACTTGGAACGTTTCACCCCACAAATGTGATCATCAATTATTCAAGTGTGAACACACAACGCCACCCTTCACTTATGAAAAGAGCCAAAATTTAAAGTAAACGTTGCGTCCTATCTGTTTTCTCATTCTCAATATATAAATAAGAAACTGACCAAATATAATAATAAATGAAATAATGAGCCAAGTTTTATTTTCAAAAAACTTAAAAACTATACACGACTTTTAAATTATTATTCACAGTTTGTCCAATAATTTGAATGTTTCGTCTCATTCGTATAATATAAAGCAATTGACTTTTTAAATTATTGTAACTAATCAATAATATCTTGGCCTAATTAAAACAGAATTCTTTATAAATCGTAATTTAAAAACAATAAAATTTAAAGATATACTTTACAATAACTATTTGTAATTTTTGTTAGGTATAATTATTAAGTGGTGCAATCTGTTTTCTTACAGCAAAAGAGGATGTCATAATTGTTAAAAGTTTTACTTTTTTGCGAAATTTCCGAAAAATTAGGGCATACTGATTCTGAAGATGACAAGTACGAAAGATATTTCGGCCAAACAAAAAAGAAAAAGGAATAAAAGTGGGCGTATGTTTATGTATGTACGCAGGAGCCAAAATCCGAACCCAAATTACCGAAACGTAGGGCACGGGGACGGGGGTCCGACCCTCAATACAGAACCCGCCTTTCCTTCTTCTTCATACGCTTCCATCTTTCGCCGCCATCGCCTAGGTTTTTCCAATCCTACACTTGTAATTTTTCTTACTGATTTTGCCACTTGACCGACGGATTCTCTTTCTTTCTTTTTTTTTCTCTGTCTTTCGTTTTGTTGTTTGTTATGGTAATGAATTTGAGTGAAGAAGGCGTAATTGACTGTTTCCGTTGGTGTTGAATCTTGAATTTGTGGATGGTCTGTGATCCATATGGTTGAATCTTCATTTATCTCTAGAAAATGCTCGTCGGCGACGTAGTGCTCCTCCTACACACGCTGCTCCCTACCCTTTTATCTCAAGCGCAGTATTCGCCATGTCGAGGTCCGTCGGAGTGATTTCTCTGTTTTTCGCTCTATCTTAAAGTTGTTTCGTTGTTTTGCGTAATTTTCCTAAAGTGTGTACTCCCTATTTGCTTTTTTTTTTTTTTTACGGTAATTGTTTTCAAGCTGCTTTTTTTTTTTTTTTTGAAGTGTGTATTGTTGGGGCAGTGTCTTGAAGGTAGGTTGTATACGATCGATTAACAGATTTATAATGTTTGAGGTTGTGCCTTCTTTGGTATCTCCAATAATTTATAATCTAAATTATGCGCCTTTGTAGTTAGATTTAGTTTATGCATGCCAATGTATGAGAGTTTGGAATTGGTGCTGGAGTAGTTTGTTCCTGGCATCTTTATTAAATATACTAATAGGTGGCTATTTAAACCTCCTTAAGAGGTTGCAGATTCTTGACAGCTGGAAATATCAGAAGAGTATCACAATCTTTGTGGACAAAAAGGATTAGCATCTGTTTAGAAGGGTCAAAACATGGAAGTGTTGTTAGAGCTGGATTGTGTTCTCCTCAATACAGATTGTTGCAAAACTTGTTGCCGAACAAGAGACATGCTTGGAATGCAACCCGTGAAATGGGAAAAGGTTTCTGCAATAGTTGCATCAGGAGTTACTCAGCCATTCCCGCTAGTAATACTATAGCTCATCATGCCCAAGTTGCTTGGAAGAGGATGGCACGGGCATCTGTACTTAATGGGAAGACTCATCTCCCTATAAACCGTATTGCTCAGGCAGTCAGCTTGGGTTTGAGCCGCTCTTACATAGTTGTTCCTGGTATATTTACTCTGATGTGCGGGACCCAGATAGCATGGGCACAAGCCACCCCAGAGGCGGATATCTTTCAGCCAAGGAACACTTTGTACATGCGTGCTGAGGATAGCCATCTTTTTTTGACAACACTGATCCTTTCTGCGTTTGAATGCGTTTTCTTGTTGCTGAGAGCTTTGTATCTGGCTGTTCTGTTCACACCAAGCATTGTTATGGCTCCTTTTGCAGATAGTTTTGGACCTCAGTTTAGGAAATTGTGGCTTCAGGTTGTTCACCAAACTCTAGAAAGAGCAGGTCCGGCATTCATAAAATGGGGACAGTGGGCGGCCACACGGCCAGATCTTTTCCCTAGAGACTTGTGCACGGAATTGTCAAAACTTCACACACAAGCACCTGAACATAGCTTTGCCTACACAAAAAAGACTATTGAAAAAGCTTTTGGTCGTAAAATTTCTGAAATTTTTGATGACTTTGAAGAAGAACCTGTGGCGTCTGGAAGTATTGCGCAAGTGCATCGAGCTTCTTTGCGGTCTCGTTACCGCGGCCGCCAGATCAAGCCAATGCTAGTTGCAGTTAAGGTGAGACATCCAGGAGTGGGGGAATCCATAAAAAGGGATTTTGAGATAATTAATATAGTGGCAAAAATTTCGACGTATATTCCTGCACTGAATTGGTTGAGATTGGACGAGAGTGTCCAGCAGTTTGCAGTTTTCATGATGTCTCAAGTGGATCTTGCTCGAGAAGCTGCTCATTTGAGCCGCTTCATATATAATTTTCGCAGATGGAAGGATGTTTCTTTCCCAAAGCCTGTATATCCACTAGTGCATCCGGCTGTTTTGGTAGAAACCTTTGAGCACGGGGAAAGCGTCTCTCACTATGTCGATGAGCTCGAGGGGAATGATCGAATTAAAAGTGCTCTTGCCCATATTGGAACCCATGCACTGCTGAAGATGCTCTTGGTATCCTATATTTCCTTTTGCCTTTGTCATTTCTACCTTCCTTAGACATAATAAGTCCTTAATTTGAATTTAGCAATCTAAATTCCCTCTTCCTTGTGATCATGCTTGAGCGGGAGATACTTCTTTTTATATTTTTTTCCGGATTAATTTTATTATCATTGGGGGCTTATCAGCGTGTTGTCATATAGCTGTGGTGGTACTTACTCCAGTTTAATGAATGTTGCTTGTGGGTTCTGATTAATAACCAAATCGTGAAGTCAATTTGTCTCTTCTTTGGTTAGCTAATGGAGTTTGGGTAAAAGCTATGAGGTGTATGAGACAATTTACATAGTTTTATTATTTCACATCTTGTTTTCGTCATAAAACTGTCTTCAGTTGGCATATCAAGGAGTTCATTTATGGATCTAAATGACTTCCATCTGCTATTAAACCAAATTATGATTAATTTGGTACACGATATTTTGTTGATCTATAGGGGACAGAGGTTGTATCAGTTAGTTACTTCTTTGTAGGCCAGTGATAAAACTTATGCAGCATGAAGCTCAGTCATAGCTGAAGATGTTGTCTTGATTTGTGATGCAATGGATTATTTCTGTAGCTCTTGCATCTCATGTCCAGTAATGAAGAATTGAAATTGGCTAAAAAGTGATTAAGATTTGCAGTTTGAATTTTATGTTCTGTAGCGACCCCTCCTTTTCAGTGCCTACTCGTTTTAGTGTTTCTTCTATCATTCTTTTCTTTTTCTAAATATGACATTATGTTAGACTAAAAAACTTGGATTAGTTACTAGATTAATGTGTTCAACTTATTCCAACTGCCTATGCTGGGAAAAAGATGACTACCCTTCCTGATGTGTGCTTAATTATGTGTTGGAGGGCTAGTTCATCTGTCTGATATTTTTCTTCACCCTGTCAGGTAGACAACTTTGTTCATGCTGACATGCATCCTGGAAACATCCTTGTCCGTGTAGCCCGGAGCAAGCGTTCTAGCAAAAAGCTCTTCAAAACCAAGCCTCATGTTATATTTCTTGACGTAGGCATGACTGCTGAACTTTCAAAAAATGATCGCATAAATTTACTGGAGTTCTTTAAGGCTGTTGCTCGTAGAGACGGTCGTACAGCAGCTGAGTGCACGCTGAGATTGTCAAAGAAACAGAACTGCCCCAATCCAGAGGCTTTCATTCAGGTGAATAACCTGCATTTGAATTTGTTGTGGCTAATTTAATGCTGCATGGATTAGACACAGCACCTTTGGTGAAGCTTTTTGTTCTGAGGCAATTTTACCTTTGCTAAACTAGAGTGGAGGGAGTCACATTCCTGTACATATTTGGAGTAATCACATGTTTTATATGTTTAAACTGTAGATAATTCTCTGATTGCAGTTATGCGTGTTTCTTGGTATATCTTCTCGGGTTTCCTTTGTTATATTCTCCGTTTAGATACCTAAAATACCTATGAGTTTCTGGAAGACACTGCTTCGCTGCCTGCAGAGATCGATTAACATGAAGTGCTTCACTTTAATTGCTTTGCTCTTAACAGGAAGTGAAAGAGTCATTTGATTTTTGGGGTACACCAGAAGGAGATGTGGTCCACCCTGCTGAGTGTATGCAGCATTTACTTGAGCAAGTTCGGCGTCATAGGGTAAATGTGGATGGCAATGTTTGCACTGTGATGGTGACAGTTCTGGTCCTTGAGGTAGTCTCATTGATTTTCAGTTATTCTGGCTGAGAACTGTCTGCTATATATCTATTGGTCATGTTTGCTTTTGCTTTCTATTGTTCAACAAAATCCAATTTTCTGAAAGTAGATAATAAATGCCTGTCCAGATGATTTTCTTTAGTAGATGATTGTTGCCAACCCTGTGGCCAGTTTTGTTTGATATATTAATTTTGGATTGTAGGGCTGGCAGAGGAAGCTCGATCCGGATTATGACGTGATGCATACACTGCAGACGCTGCTTCTCAAAGCTGACTGGGCAAAATCACTGTCTTACACGATCGAGGGGCTTATGGCACCATGAATGGTCTTCAAAAGCTGCTATTACTACACAACATTCGACTGTAGAGGACTTCAACTGTATATCAGTCGGACATATAAAATTGCTTTGCATATAACATCTTTAGCTTGCTCTCATACTCACAGTCACAATTTTGTAAGGACGTTTTGTCTTGTATTATTCATTGCATTGTTCTGGATACAGTGGCCATGTTATACCCACTCGTGAGGACATTGAGGTAATAAATAAGCGCCTGGAATTCTTTGATTTGTTATTCTCATGACTCAATACTCCCCAACAAGTCTTGGTGGAGGTGTTTCCTATACTCCTGGCTCCCTATATGCAGTAACACTCCAGAATTTTACAATCAACCCATCGACATTTGAGAACTGTACCAAGGTTGGGTGGCATGGAAGCTCGTAACTTTGGATTCTCAAAACAAAGAGCTGAATTTTACAATCAACCCATCGACATTTGAGAACTGTACCAAGGTTGGGTGGCATGGAAGCTCGTAATTTTGGATTCTCAAAACAAAGAGCTTCACTATGAATATTACTTTTTGCTCAAATCAATTTTTGCAAGAGTTCCAACTCTTTGATTGGCTTGTAGTTTGTTTGAGCACCTTTTGACCTGTTAGCTTTTTGTGTTAACTATCGTTTGGAATGAAGCAAGCTTGGTGACATCCCGTTGGTGGAGTCGCTGGAACCCAACCTGATGGGCGTTGTTCTTCTAAAGTCGGATGCATCCCCGAGTGCAGATGCTTTCAGTTGAAGATGTTTTCTTTAGTCCACATTTTTGAATCGGCACTGGTTTTATAAACATTATAAAAGACAAACAACACTTGTCATGTTACGATGTAGGAACTCAATGGAATGAAAATTACAAATTTGAGCTGTTGCTCATACTCCTTGCTTCTTCACAAGAATTGTATCTCTACTGCAGCAGTAGGCTGCACAGGCTGGGCAACCGGCCACTTCATAATCGCTGTATTTAGCCATGCCCAACAGTTGTGCAAGAATGTGCAGTTTTGCAGCTTTTTTGCACTATAAGCTGCATTAAAATGTGAGTGAAATGTATACATAGTAAATCATTTATCTACCTCGATTTTCAATGAATGTGGATCAAGAATGAAAAATAGTGATAATAGTACATGCTCCAGTTAGAAGACCCAATTGAGACTCCTTGGTTTTACCATGTTTTCCACCCTGACCAAAAGGTAACCTGGCCAGCCAAATCACTATCGGAAGTAGGAGATTATTGTCATCTGCAAGCATTCACAATGTTAGCTGTGCCAGCAACATTTTCAAATTCAAGTCTAAAGCAGCAAGAACTTAGTTGTGGAGATCATAATGTGAGTTTAGTTACCTCTTACTCGAGGTACAGGAAATAGTCGTTTTGATATCAGTAGGGAACAGCAGAAACGGCAGATGTCGAGGAGAACATTGCTCTCTAAGATGATATGTTTTGGAGCTTCAGCAAATGTTTACGCGACTGCAATATGGTCATTGACTCATAAGAGACGAAAACAATCATCCAAAAACTTCTAGTCTTCCCCATGACATCTACATGAGAGAACTAGAGTCGAACAAAGCGACTAATATTAAAGGAGATCCTGATTTAGTAACTTACAGGGGGATGCATTAAAAGGTTCTGAGTACATCTAATCCACCCAATGGAACAAGACTTGGGCAGTTCGTCTCCATAAATAGCACATGTTTCCATCAGTTCCTCATGAGTCCTGGACAGAGAAAGATTCAGTAAAACTAAATGATAAGATAGAAACAATTCATGATTTTTACCCATCAACGAAATATTCTTATGACTGATAAATTGTTTGGGGTATGGCTTACACAAGCCGTATGACATTAGATTTCTCGAGATAGTCCAGTGAGAAGTTCTGAATTGGCAAAAAATCTGGATTCCACAACCATACAAGTCTCTCCATCTGGAGTCTAACTAGCTCGACAAATGAAGATAAAGCAGGAAATTGATTAGAGAAGTTTCAGAGTACCTGCTCCAAAGGCGTGAGGTTGCATATATCTTGAATTGCTGCACTGATACCATGGAGAGCCATTTTCTCCACCTGTAAAAGACATTTTTCTGATTTGTAATGCCCTTCAAACAAATACAGAGAAAAATTGTTGGTATTGTGTATATTTTATTTCATACCTCCATCACTTTTCCTTTGGCTTTGTGTCGCATAGGAAGACGACGAATTTCATCTTTCAATTGAATGCACCGAGTAGCATTTTCCGGTGAGATGAAGTCCAAAACGACATTGACACAAGACTGGAAAAGTCAAACAGCTATCACTAGTAAGAAGCTGCTTGCTTTAGTCCCAGAAACAGAGTTTCCGTTGCAAAATTCATCAAGCACAATACATAGGCATAAGTCACCCATCCACCAATTCAGCATCTAAAAACATACCACAACTAGCTATCCGCATACCAACCTGGTTCGTATTATCTGAAAGACTAGACCATCATGGATGGAAAGGCTTGACATCAGAATCGCTTTAAGTGATTGAACTACTAAGAGACTAAGTATGACTAGAATCTGAACATTGTAATTCCTCTATAGTATCCGAAGAATCTAGTTGTGGCTAGTTGGCTGAAGAGGGACAATCTTGACATTTCCAGTAACTCTGCTAAAAAAACACTCTATTCCCTTTCATATTCTAGACACAGGCATCTAATTCATTTAGAAAAAGGCACACGTGCACCAATGCACATAAAACACACTCAACACGATAGAGAGCTTAAGTCAAAATGAAGGTAACGAGAGACCAGAATACTACCTTAATTTTTCTGATCTGATATGGGCATCCAGCAGGAATGAAGACAGCTTCCCCAGCACATTGCTCAAAAGTCCATGGTTGAATATCTGAAAAGTGAGAGCAAGCTATACTAAGCATGCATGATTAATTATTGACAGAAATAGGAACCTGCAACACTACTTACCAAACTCCTCTTTAAGTCTCAATTTGTGATATGCATCAAGGAAAAACTTCTGATCAAGAATGGGATGAACCTGTTGCAGATGAACATAAATCATAACTGACTCTTATATTGCAGTTTGTAATAATAGACTTTCTTTTTCATAATCATACATGCTTCGAGTGCTGCAGGCAGCGCTGAGCTCATTAGAGTGTCTTAAGGTATTCCAGAAGTTTAGGTACATCTTCTCTGGGAAAAATGTCCCACTGGGCACCACAAGAACGAGTCCCTTGCTTATCGTCACTGGAACAAGAGCTTTCTGTATCCTCCCCTAGAAAATACTCATCAGAGTCTTCAGATTTTTCGATACTTCCACTGAAAAGAAATGATGTCTCAGCATCGGAGTCACTTTCATCAGATAAAATCCCATTTTCAACACCCTGTTTGTGACCTTTAAGGGGTTCATCGGAGTAAAAAGGTACAGTTTCAATTCCATTGGGCAGGTGTATCTTTTCTCCAATTTCCTGCAAGCTTGATTCACCAGTGTCTTCACTCTGCAAAGATGATTTGCCTTTCTGATCACTAGAATTGCTAAATGACTGCCCATGATGGCGCTCTTGAGCCTTGTACTTCTTCATTAACTTTTCAATTTTATTAATCTGCTCTGCTGAAATTGGTGCATCTGTCGCATAAGCAAGAATATTAACCTGAGATTAGAAGCCAATGGAGTAAGTTAGGGCTTGCCTGTGCATGGATCAATGTTGTTCTTTGGAGACGTATAAACCAACATGGGCAAGGTTTACTAAAAGTATGCCGGTATCTTCATGCAAGAGAAGGATACTCTACATTATTTAACCAATCTATACCTTATCATGTGATTCATAACACAGTTTTGATAAATAATCAGCCTGCATAAGTTCCTCCGGACCTCCATATGAGAAATAGATACAGGGACCTAAATCAGGCTTTGGAAATTCCTTCGGCAACTTCACACCCACATTCAGAATGCCAGATACTGGACTGATGTATTCTGGAAGTGGTAAAGAACTTAAGATCTCATTATAATGGAGAGGAAACTGCTTTTGAAATAAACGGGAAGAAAGCCAAGCCTTAAATTTTAGAACTTTTTGTTGTACGCTTGCATGTGTTCTCTTCTCTAGCGACCCCATGAATATTTGCCTCCGATCAATTTCTACCTGCAATGGCATATAGCTCAGATTTATATGATGATGAGGTGAAAAGGAAATAAATTCCATCAAAATGTGACACAGTAACAGGAAGCTGAAAAGAAAGGCCGTGGAGGAGACTTCATGATACTGAAGTGTTGTAACACAATAATTTCCATCTGAAATGAGAAATGAGCAGACACCATAGAACTTGTGCATATTCAAGGAACAAAAGAAACCCCCCTCTCCTATGTTTATGGGCAGGTGAAGCAACTAAAAGCAAGACAAAAATTGAAAAGAAAAACACACTAGAGAAGAATTGGTAAGAATCTCATTTCCAGTACTATGCTGCTGCTGAGCTATTGCATCATTATGATCAATACTTTGTCAAGTGGGAGGTTAAATTTCTCTTGATATAAATCATCAAATGCTACTATAATTGATACATCATTGCCTTGCTGGATCACACACACAGAAACACAGTAAATTACAGACCTCACACCAATCCAAGACGTTTGCAGCTTTCTTGCCATCTTCATTCCAGGATTCAGAGCTCTTATTCTCAATATACGAGCAAAACATGATAACAGGATCCCAGGACAAACTAGTGCTACGCTGAAGCACATTTCTGACTATAACAGGGTGACCCTTACCCCAGTGATTCTGGAAATGCTCTAGAGTTTCCTGATGAAGATCCTTTATAGTAGGAGAATACAGATAGATTCCATTGAAACCTATTCTCCTAGGCGGACCTCCCTGTGGCTTAACTTCACCATCATGAGTGCCAATATTGTTGCACAGTGAGCAGCATGAAGAAACATCTGTAGTTTCTGGAAAGTGATAGCTGCACAATATTTCTTCAGCTCTAACTTCCAGATCACTAGTCCAGTTAAAGGGAAATAGACTTCTTAAATGTAGGAGGCTATGACCACAACCCCCAATATCTGTTGATGGGCAAGGGATACCGCCATCTTCACAAGTCTCCCAGTTTTGTGAGGAGATAATGGGACGGCAGGGTAGCCCACCAGAATTTTGCCTTGGAATTTTCTGCTTTATTAGTAGCTCATCACCAGATGAATAGGTTTTCCTTCTCTTGCAACTTCTGAGTTTAAAACTTCCACATAAGCTATGTTGAGAAAGCTCCTGGCAACAACCTAGGCAAAGATTATACGAGCAGTTTGCGCAGGTCCTATGGTAGTCCACAATTGACGTTTTGCATTTATTGCTGCTCAATAATTTATCACCACAAGCAACAGTCAAAAGGAAAGTTCCTTGATTGCATGAAGCACTAAGACCGAGCAAAATGTAACTTACCAGCATTGTGATGTATGAAATTTCAATTTAGTCTGTTGAATCTGGATTTCAGATTGTTCCTTTCCTTTTGCCAGTAGAAAATTGAAAAAACATGATTACATGAATTATCATCAAATAAAGGAACCAACTCAGTGGTTGCAGGAAGAGCTCAAGCATTCTCATACCTGTTACCTTAGATTCTGTATTAAGTTCAAGGCCATGATCACAATTTATCTTTTTCAGCACAGGAAGAAGCATGTAGATTAGATAGTGAAGCAATCGTATCCTATCAAGCTTCCTTCCACCTCTATAATACTCCTGGAAGAAAGGTTGTAGACAGCAGATAATCAATTACCAATGCTTATTCAAGAACTCCACAGTTCAAAAATCAGCAATTCCTCTGCCAAACCTTATGATTGTTAGCCCTGTATTGCTGTTTCATGCAGAGCTTACAGCTACAAGTTCCGCGACAGGGAGGGCACTGCACCTTCACTTCTTGCTTTTCAAGATACCTAAATGAAATTCATATTTATAAATGCTACTTTGCTCTGAGACTATAAATTTATATCAAGAATAAAGCATAACACATTCTCCAATCCTAGCTGTGAAGGTCAAATTCAGACGTTTTAGTAATTACATCTGTCATTTTTTACGTTCAGAAATTCTCAATTTTGATAGCCCTGATAAGCAACTTTGCACATTAAAATACAAAATATAACAGAAGATAAGCAAATGAAATTTTGATTAGAGAATCTAAAATGAAGAATATGCCTTTTCACTGCAGCACATTTGCAGAAAATATTACTAGAGACAGAGAAGAAGAACAGACCTCTCTTTAATACAATCCAAGCAAAAGAGGCGTTTCCTGCAAGTCAAACACTTAATCAAGCAACGACATTTACTTTCCCTACACCAATGGCATTTCTTTATCTTCTTTCTCTTGACATTCTCCGCAAACGGAACAACCTAGTTCAGAATCAATTTGAATTTGCATCAATTATTAGAAAGCATGATATCAGTTTGAACAATTAACAGTGTGTAAACTGAATAAAGAATTACAAGAACGCGAGAAAACAACCTGCATTGTACCAATTGGGAGTGGTTCAATATTTTTTGATCGAAAATGCCTCTGAATAAACGAATTACCACAGGAATCCACACCTAGTTTCACATCCAAACCATCATTTTGACGGAAATTCTGCAAACTAGAAGGTGATTGCGAAATAGCCATAACTCCATAAGGCAACTGTCTCGTCTCATCGCCAACCGTATTTTCCTTCAAGTCCTTCTCCTTCTTCTTCTCCACCTGCCTCTTCAGGAAAACTCTGATCAATTCCAACTGCAAGTCTCCCCTCTTCAGCTTCATCCTCTTGAGAGCCTCATCCAACGCCTCCGACACATCTCTCCTCCGGCTCTTCTCCTCCACCTCCAGTGGCATTTTCGCCACCTTCAAAACCCTACGACTACTCTCCCCATTCTTATTTTCCCTTTTCTTCGTCACCTTCCTCTCCAGCTTGAGCGAGTCCGGAACTTTCCTCTTGTGCTGACGGTGTTTCCCCTGTAGATAGTGAATATCGCAGAGCGTCTTCCCATCCATCGCCCGACGTTTGCACCTCCATTGACGTCCGTCGGTTCGCTTGCACCGAAACTCCTCCGGCGGCGGATCCTTCTCTCGCATTTTCCCCATAATTTCAGAATCAAACCAAACGCTACGAGAGCTAAAAAATTCCCCTCAACAATAAAGAGATAGAAAGAGAAAAAGAGACGCAATAGTATTCTAGGGTTTCAGAAATGTATGTATGTGTATGTGTATGTGTATGTGTATGTGTGTGTGTGTATATTTATTGAGAGACGAGAAGATATAGAGATAGGAAAGAGGCCTACAGGACGCTTCAGAGTATAGTCACAGGTGGAATATAATGACACTCCCCACTTAAAGTTTAATTGTGGACTCTCAATTTCTATGTACATCATATACTCCTCTCCTCATCTCTATATACCTATACATACACTCAAACGTGCAACCACACACAGTATACGTATACCCTTTCAAGAAACTCAGACATCCAAGAAAGAACATGTGTAATTTTTCAACAGGCCCTGATTTTGCAATCTCTGTCAGAATTTGATATGTTGCTTGTTTCTTACTTCCCTATATCAGCAACATTCCAAATTACACTTGATCATATCTTTCCAATGTCCATTTTTAGGAAATAAAAGTAGAGGAAAATCTCTTGATCTTGTGATTCTTGATTGATCAGGAAACTTTTATAACTTATAAGCTGAATTTCATGTCTGATCAATGCAAGATTCTCATTCCTTTACATCTATCTCTGTGGGAATGGAAAGAAAGGATACATGGTGAGGTGATGTGGAGTTACTAAGTACAATTAAACAGTATTAAATTTTTATAGTTGTCCCGTCGACATTGGTTATATAAGATGTTAGAGTGTTTAGTTGTTATTTCTATCCGTGATTGAGGTATTTAGGTTTGTGCTGGTATCAGAGCATTGAGTGAGAGTTGTGGGCCTTATGCGCCTCTTCTTACAGGTGTTTGCTTCAATGACAGTGTTTTCTTCTGCTATAATTTGCATGTGGAAGTGTCTTTTCCTGCTCAGATGAGAAATCATGTTGATACTTTTTCTGGTTTGAGTCGAAGGGAAGCCCAGTTGTGTTCGTTGGACGTGTGTGAAAACTAGTGCGGTATGGGTCGGGTAAGATGGGCCTATACCGAATTTAATTTATATAACTCCAAAGTCTGAATTTGAATATTTCTGAAATAATTTCAAATGTTCTTTTTTCTATCTTGAATATGAAATTTAATAACAATAATCAAGATGATGATGTTATATTGTCACAAAGATTCTTGTCCCGTTATTAAGGCAGTAAAAGCCATAAGAATCAGAAGACATCAGTCACTTAACGGGTCTGCTATTTACACAGCATAAAGGAAAAAAACTACTGAGATGTACTGTACTTGAGACTATACACATTCCCAGAAAATAGAAGAAACTAGTAGAAACCCGAACTACGTTTGCTTAAAACGTGCCGTTCCCAATGATCCACAACCAGTCAAGAGCGACTCCTGAAAATATGCCGGCAAGAAGAAACATTACTAGCAAATTACCCAATGCGTTCTGCTCCGGTGCCTGCACAAACGAATTGTTTCATCCATGTTAGAGCCACAAAGCCTAAGAATTGTTCAGGGCTCTGTGAATTTGATGTGTTTTTCACTCACCTTATAGCCCTTGGGAGCTGCTGTGAGCACACAGACGGTGAGATAGCCGTTTGATAAGCCTAGAAACGAAACTAGCACTATCATCCATCCCTGGTCTCCATACTTGGCCGTGAAGTAGAAACAAGGAATAAGCAAGAAACGTGCCAAACATGAAATCATGAGACCCTTTCGAGATTCCAGTCTAATGCATTCAATAAGAGGAATGTATCTCGATATGAGATCCCACACGTTGTACATTGCTATCAGGACGACTGAATACCTACACATGGCAAAAGCGATTTACAACTGACACTAATTTGGGTTCAGGAAAGCAAAACGTTAAACTCAACTATATATATTAGTAGGAAGAACAACTGATTGAGTCACTTACCAAGAGCCCAGTTGGTGATGACCGGTGTTTTCGTACAAGAATCCAGGGAAAATTGATAGTGTGAGTACGTATATCAAGTAAAGGTTCAATGCATAATCGATATTCTGACGTAACAGTTGCTTGTTGCTCAACCGCTCGTGTTTGGCATCGTCATCCTGTGGCGACAACAAAGGCTATTTTCAAGTGTTTGAAATAGTGAAATAGAATTATGTAGTGAAACTGTCTGGATTCTGATATACGGTCTTACTGTGTTACTCTCTGTTTTCTGGACACCAGCAGCAGCAAGATCAGCTTTAACTGTCTTTGACCCTTCTGACGCTGCCTTCTTTCGGAAGTACTTTACGATGGGCAGTCTCCCAAAGACAAATGCATATAGGAGAATGCATAAGAACTCAAAGAATGTCGATATGGCAAGGAACAACACTGCAGAATCACAAAAAGAACAGTGTTATCGTCTCAACACACACAATGTTTTTCTGTGTATTTTTGCTTTTGATTCTCGACGTTCAAAACTGAGTTAATAAGCTATACCAGACAAGTCATCAACAGAAGATCAAATATTTTCAAAGTGAAAAGAGTAACTTACTGACTCCCTTGCGAAGACCATTATCAAGTTTATCAAAAGCTGCTTTAGTTATAAGCCTCAAGCCAGAAGTCAGAGCTCCTGATGCAGCCAAGCCAGCAAAGAATGACTGCAAGTTTGGACAAGCACAGAGGTAAACATCACGTCCTTATTTTTATTGAATATTGAACATGTCATGGAACGGGGCAAAGATCTTACTTGCATGAATTCAGGACTCATGAAAGACAAATCTCCAACCATTCCACCTTGAACATGGGCATCTGCAACTCCAAAAGCAGCAACAAAAACACAAATGCCAATAAAATTCGCAATCCCACCTTTCCCCGACGTGCCAAGATCTATCTGGTAAAATAGATATCCAAGTGAAGAGAAGGATCAATTACGGTGCACACGGGGCCTGGTAAAAACGGGTTTAGTACAAAATGGTTGAGAGCAGAACTTACAAGTAGAAGGCCAAATGTGCTTAGGAAGAAAAGGATATATCCAAACAAGTTTCGCTTCCTTGTATCAATCTTTGCTTCGTTATAAGCAAGTATTGCTATTGTTCCGAGTGCAAAAGGTTGATAAACAGGGTAAGCACCCTAGAAGGATGGTAGTCCTGCAAAGAAAGAACATACCTTAATTGAATCAAAATTATATGCAGGCAGTATTCAAGAAAGTAATGCTCAAGAGTACATCATATCCCATACTCCCAATTCACAATAGAAAATTTCGTCGAATACGATATCTGAAGTTCATCATCAACACAAACGGCAGAAATAACAATGATTTGAGCAGAAAAGAAGAACAACTTCTATCAAGCTGCATAGATATGCTCACCGGGAACAATGCATAGTAGTAATCTCCAATTGTCAGCATACTATTCCATGAGACAAGAGATCCAAGGCCAAGAAAAAACAAACCACAATTGCCTGAAACTTCCCCTGAAATTAGATCAAGAAAACATAAATGCATAAACAACATAAACAAGTTCCAGCTGGCAACCTACTTACAGGGATAAAACAATTAACACTAACCTCAAGCCTGATGGGAGGTGAGGCTGCGCTTGAATCACCGTTATTCATGGTTTGTCCTCTGCAAGAACCGAGAAGCTCAAGGCAGAGTATTAATTTAAGGAAAACTACAGATTCATACAGAAAAGAACAACCTTTTCTCCATCAAATAAAACATGACGTATAGTAATTAATGCCATAACCAATGTATCAAATATCACTAAAAAGTCAACAGCCAACTGGAAACGATAGCATGTTCATCAAATTCTTGAAACCAAGAAAGCAAATATAACACTACCGGAATAATTACATACAATCTCAAAAATCTGATCCTGAACACAGCCAGAATCAATAACAAAGGCAGAGACACATATCGATAGATAGTCGATACCAAGAAAGGTGGATGGGCAGCAGCCCAATTTGCAGAGGAAAGAAAGAAAGAAAGAGAGAAAGAAAGATTTTAGTTACCTTTTAGTAATGGAATTGCTGTTTGACTGGAAAGTCTGTTTTCCCAAGATTCAAGAGAGCCCTTTTTCACAAGATTCTTTATAATAGAAGGTGCACTCTCCTCATCACATCACTATTCATACGCACAGTGTGAATTAAATGACTCTGTACAGTTGACTGCTGAGCGCATGAAATCGTGGTTTCCGGCTGTTGAATATGAAAATATCTTAAAACCGCTCCCCAAGAATCTCCCAAACTTCTTTAATCCTCCCTTCTTTTTTATTATTAATTAAATTTTAAGACCCTGATTGGGCAATCTAGGTTTTGATAATCATAAATTTCACAGTGGGTAGGTTTAATGTTTCGATTCAGACGTGTAGAAGGCTGTGTTTTAGTATCCTTTTTAGAGTCGTTTCCCATGTACATACGCTTGTTATGCGCGTAATGTTCGGACTTGGGAGCTAACTGTTTGACTAAGCTACAATGTAAACACGAAACTGCAACCGTCTCCACTTGTCATAGCCCCTCCGCCTGCATTTTTGCCAAGAAATTAAAGTCCAAAGGATTGTTATTTCGAAATTCAAATACATAAATACAAAATAGATGTCGACTTGCAATTTTTTATAGTATTTATTGATTCACTCAATTACGAATACTATATAAGATCAAATTTAATTATGATAACATAATCCCACAAAAAACATCGACTTTATTTATATAAATTGACTCTACTTTTTAAAAAATTATACATACATTCCTAAAAATATTTATAATACACAAATTATTCCTACTTTTTAAGTATCATGATTTTTTTTATAAATAGATTGGAGATCACGTTGTTAAATATAATTATGCCAAATTTATATCAATACCTATAAGAGGCATACTTGTAATTGAACTTATATCGAGGCAACTATAAGGGTGTGTTTGTAATTTTATAAAAGTATAAAGAGTTTGTATAGTTGAATGCAATTGGGTCAAACTATTATTATTATTATGATTTGGCATAACATAACTTTAAATGCATGCATTAATATATAAGTTCTTATGTTATAGGCTTAAATTATTATTATTATTATTAAAACCAAAAAGTGAAGTAAGCTTATGATTAGTACAGCTTATAATAATAGTCAACTCAACGTAGAAAAAAGCAAACGGCGTATAAGTTCTAAATGCGACTTTTAGTGGTGGAGTGACGGACAATGAGATATAAAACCAATAATACCATTTAAAATAAGATGTTTATAAAAAAATTACTATTTAATAAAGTATAAATAAAATAATCAATTTACAAAAAAAATTAATGAATTTAAAAAAAAAAAAAACAGTATAACTATCTAAAAGATAATGAGGGAGGGGAAGTTTGATTGGTGGGTGAGAAGTTATTAATTAAATTAAATATTAAAATTAACATACCAAAATAATCGAGACACCAATTCGCCCTTCTTCAATTATATATAGTATAGATAAGAAGAAGAAAGTATACCCAAAACGCATACACCCCTTAATGTTTTTAAAATGTACTAAAAAGGTCAAATTGACTTAACGCCGTTAGTAAAACTGTTAGAATTGCGTTGGTCTATATGATTGTTAAAAATATCCGTTTGGAAATTTGTAGGTCTTTTTGCCACTTAAACACTTATATATATATATATATATATATATTTGAAAACTTGAACTAACTAAATCGAAAAACAATTCAGCAAATTTTTTCCCTTTCAGGTTTAGTTGTAAGTTTATTTAAATAAATTACATTTGATTTGTTACTTATTTTAAATTTTGCTAAAATGAGTAACAAATCAAAATTAATAAATTTAAAATAAATTAACATTTAAACCTGCAATGAAAAATATCTAGAAAATAAAGACCACATCAACTTCAATCGAATGATTTTACTAACGGTGTTGAGTTAATTTGATCTTTTTCGATACGTTAACACCGTTAATTTGATCTTTTTCGGTACGTTTTGTACATTAGGAAGTGTTTGCGGCATTAGGTATACTTCAAAGAACCCTAAAAGCGGAAGCAACCAAATGTAAGATTACCAGTTCACATTTGTGTAGGGAATACCAAAGCAACAGGGAACCATCTCCAGCAAACTCTTGCATAGAATTATTATGGGAATATTCTTATTAAAATATAAGAATTGAAAATGAGTTGCACCAAATTAAACAACTAATCATTGAAATGCAGCAAATTGTTGCATATTAAGACAGTGAAAAAAGCTGTTTGTAGCTGACCTCAGGTATCCATGCTCCTTTGCTGCCTTCTACCACCTAAGATTCAAACCCCAAAAAACCAAAAAAAAAAAAGTCAAAAGTTGTGGAAACTATGAGAGAAAAAGGTACGAGGTGCGGACGAAACGAAGACGAAGACGAAGAAGTCGATGAGAAGTTTAAGGCTTAAGAAATGGAGATTTTTCGGGAACTCATGGTGATTATGGAAATAGGACTACTCTTCTCAATATGTTTACCAAATTTAAAATAAAAAAGGGGACTTATGATGTTTTGGTCTGATGGTTAAGATTAAAGTCGAGGTTTTATAAGTAAATTTGAGGTTATGCGTTTGAGTTACACTAGACGTGTGGGTATTTGTTTTATTATTTTTAGTCATATTGATGTATTGCTCTATTTATAGAAATATTGATGTAATTATTATGTAATTACCAATTCAAAAAATCAAAAGGGGAAAACATGGTATGAATTTAAATTCAGTTTCGATTAGAATCTGTTGTTTTTTTTTTTTTTTTTTCCCTACATTTGTATTTATGAACCAAAGTGTATATATGGTTTGAGTAATAATACGGTCAGTTTAATTTGATTTGAGATTTGATAATTATGGATGGAAAATATATATTTATATTTGGCATATTAATATATGTGTGTGTGTGTTGGAAACTAAATCAAGGGTGTGGGCAGCCAGATTACAACTAATTAACCTAAAATCCCTAACAATTAATTGCTAAATTTATACCCATTAGGTAAAAAATAATAGAATGAGGTTTTCATACAACTTTCCATTATTATTGAAGAATCCAGGTACGACCAACCAAGAGGCAGACCGGCAACAAGCCCTACCAATCCGTTATAAAGATGGCCAGCCCCCATGCTGTTCTCCTATCAGGCAGCTGCTACCCTTAAATAAAATAAAAATCAAATAAAACGACCATGATTTTCATGCCTTTTTCTTTTTGTTCTACTCATTGGGACAAGGGACTACTTAAAAAAAATATTATTATTATTATTATTATTATTATTATTATTATTATTATTTACAGGGATAATTATATTGCCCTTCCATGAAATCTAGTGCGACTACATATAAATTTATGTGGTTAAAAAAATATATCTAATATTTTAGACGGGTTGTCTCTATCTAACAAAAGAGTTAAAAAAAATTTATTTTTAGTTGACTTATTATTAATTTTAAAATCTGACAGACTTTTCTAAATAATTATAAAAGATTGTGATATTATTGCATATGATATACACAATGCAAATATCTCTACTATTATTTATATTCATAATATTAACTGTTCTCTTCACTAAGAATAATGCTAAATATATTTGTTTATATTTTAATTAAAAAAAAAAAAGTAGAATCACGCAATGACCAACTCAAGACACAAACTGAATCTTGAAGATTCTGTACTAATTAAATTGATTGAATAATTTCTCTAATTTGATTCAAAATAAGAGATGATTACACTGCTCTCATTTGATATTTGATATAATTATACGTAAATTCATATATTTTAATTTGAAAAATTATATTTTGTACCATTAATATTTATTTATCTAACAAGTAGACCACTTTTAATCAATATTCATCGAATTTGTTGAAATAAAAAAAAACTAAATAAAAATTCATTTATACTCTATATTAATTTATTACAAATTAAATATTTTTTTTTCAAACTAAGCTACCTTGATACTGGTCATACTTAATTATAAGGTAGTTTGGTCATATTGATGCAGGTTTGAAATCCATACAAACTATTTAAAAAAAAAATCCAAAAAAATTAATTGAAAATGGATATTATTTGGTGTAAAAGCAAGGGGAATAAAGTGTAAATGTGTGTAGATAAACAAGAACTTGAATTTCCAACCTCTCACTTCACTTTTCTGATATATATATATAATTAAAATTAAAGCAAGAATATGAGATGGAGAGAATTGGAGTCCACGTCGACCAAAAGATTAGGACATTCGGGCCCAGCACCTCCTTTATACATTGGGCCTTAGCTTTCCCAAGTCCTACCACCACCACCCCCGTCAGGCCCACCACCTTTCCTCCAAAACTTCCAGTCCCCCCACCCCTTAACCTATCAATTCTCCGTCACATCCCTCCCCTTCCCTCTCTCTCCACCCCACTTTCAATGCCTTGTTTCGGGAAGGTCATGACCTGATTTTCCAGGCCCGGCCCGGAGACTCCACTTCTGCTGTAAGTTGTTCTCTCTTTCCCTTTTCTGCCAATCAGTTTTCAGTTACAGTTTTGCCGTTTTCCTGTTCTTTTTCTTCTGAATTTGAATTATATTCATTCAGTGATTCCTTTGATTGTTTCATTTTATTTCTGGGATAAAATTATTGGGTTTAATGCACCTTACGTATGTGATACCGACAAAATGAGTAAATTATCATCATATAAAAAATAGTTATTTATTTGGGAAAAATACATGCTATCCCCCTGTGATATATGATATGTGCAAGATACCCCCCTATAAAAAATATATATCAAATTACCCCCTGTGTTGTTAATAATAAAGCAATTTAACCCCCCGGCTCTGAAATTGTGTAACACACGCCCAAGCTGCGATTTTTATTGATTTTTAAGAATAAAATATTATTTTATATTTAAATATAATATATACTAATATTATTATATATAAATTTATAATAATATATATTTTTATTTTTTAAAAATAAAATAAAATAAGAAAACCCAAACCCCCTCCCTTTCTTCCCCATCACCCCCCCCACATCCCCGTCGCCTCCCCCACCGTCCCGTCGCCGGCGCCCACTTCAGCCCCAGGCGTCGCCCGCCCCAGGCCCCCTTCCCCGTCGCCGGCGCCCCCCACCTTCCCCGCCCGTAGCCCGCCCCAACTCCCCCCCTTCCCCGTCGCGACCCGCCCTCTTGCCCCGCTTCTCGCCGGCGCCCCCCTTTCCTCCCACCGGTCGCCGCCCCAGCCCCTTTCCCGTCGTCGCCTCCTTTCCCCCTTCTCGCCGGCGCCCACCCGTCCCGCCGGCCCCCCCCCCTCCTCTTTCCCCCTTCTCGCAGGCGCCCCCCCTTTCCCCACCCAATGCCCGCCCCAGCCGCTCCTCCGTCGCCGGCGCCCCCACCTTCCCCTTCGCCGGTGCCGCCTTCTCCATCCATTTCTCTCTCTCTCTCTCTCTCTCTCTCTATATATATATATATACATATATAATTTTAATTAATAAAAATATATCATATATATTTTTAATTAAATTTTATGTAATATATATATATATATATTAATAATATATGCATTTTAATCTAGACCGTTGATTAAGTTTAGTAGAATCTGAACCATTGATCTTTTAATTAAATCTGAACCGTAGATTCAGTCAGATCTAACGGTTATTAATAAAAATGTTAATATAATTTTATAATTAAAAATTAAAAAAAAAATAGCGCGTGCAAGGCACGGAATCGCGTGATGGACTTATTTGCTTTGTTATGAAAAACACAGGGGGGTAATTTGGTATTTATTTTTTCACAGGGAGGTAATTTGCTCATTTCGTATAACAGGGGGGTAAATGCATTAAACCCTTATTTATCTCTGTTAATTTTAAAATAATACAATTTATCTTTCTAATTTAAGAGATAATTTATTTATTTATAATATTTTAAGTGTTGATTAATTTTTATTTTAGATGTAAGATAAACATGTAATGATTATAATTCACATAATATTGCCAAAATTGTAAAATACGAAATTATATTATGATTATTATTATTTTTTTTCTGAAAGGAGGTAAATTAGGGGGAAAAAAATATTGGGGGGGAGGGGGGGGGGGGGGTAGGGGGTGTTCATAATTATTGGTCTCAATCGCCAAAAAGAAGCAGCATTGATTAAAGACTAATCCAATGATTTCCGGACCAATTATGAGTGTGTTGGGAGTAGTTATTATTCTTGATTTGATTAAAAACACAGAATTTACTGAGTAGCGTGTGAGAATGACATAAATATACTTTTTTTTAAGTTACTTGCACTCCACATATTATAATTATATTGAAATAATTACATTTACATTATGATCTATAATCTGTTTACATAACTTTTTTTTTTGTTTATTTGAAAAATTATATATACATATTCAGAAAACGTCAATAAATTTACACAAACTATTCTTTAATTTTTTGTTGTCATGGGTAGTTTATATAATTGAGAAAATGCAAAAAACCCTTATGTAAATGAATAAATTATACCCAATAAAAAATATAATAATTTATCTTTTTGTATTTTTTTAAAATACAACAATTTATCCTCTGTGTAAATTGCTATTTTTTCTATTATAAAATAATAATTTACTTATTTTATATATCATAAAGGATAAACTGCATTAACCCTTAATAAAATTATACAAAAAATACGAATAATTTATATAGACAAACCGCACATTAGAGGGTTTAAATATACATAATTTCACAGGGGATTCCCTTCATGCCCAATAATTTCTCATTTGACTTTTTCCAATCAACTCGCATTATATTTATATTATTTAATTAGTTCATAAAAACAATACAGACATTATATATACTTTAATAAATAGCAAGAAAAAGATAGTTATAGTAAAAATAAAAATGTGAATTATGCAAGTTTGATTGGTCCTTGTCTATGGACCTCTTTCATAATTGCACTATTGACATAATCAGCACTCTCACTCATATGTAAAATATTATTACTTTAATTAATTTGCCGCCCCTTATTATTTTAATTATCGACTACTCGTCATCTTCTTCATGCTACCCACGACCACTACCTCACCTTTTTATACTTTCTTCATCTGGTAAGTATTAGCTCAATTATTAATTAATTAATATTTGGTATAATTATCCGTATCGATCAATCAAATATGTGGATCGACATACTTGCTATGTCGACTGTATATTTTTTTCCCCATGTTTATTGATACAATTTGATATTAAGTAATGTTTTATTCTTCCGTTGGAAGAACATCTGCATCCACATATGTAAAAAATACCTGTCAGAATATGATATTTTTGTATAAAAAGTTATTATAAAAAATATAATAAAAGTAGTAATTACGATTTCATGATGATTATTGATTCTTGGTTTAGTAGGTGATAATTAAGTTTAAGATTAATATTGATTAATTAAGATTAAATCAAACTTTGTATTTTGATTTTTTTGTATAGTGATTGGTAATATATATATATATATATATATATATATATATATTATATATATATATATATATATATATTGGAATATTGTAGATTTGAAATACTGGAATTCGGGCAGTGTTTTTTTGGGTGGGCTAGATTTTAGAGTTGTTGGCATTTATGGTTGTAATGATGGTTGGTGAAAGAGACAAGCTTTTTATGCTTATGCAACACCACGTCAAAATTCACATTATTTCTTTAGTTAAAAAAATAAAAAAACAACGAATAAAATAGAAAAAGCAATAAATTAAAATTCTAATTAAATTTAATAAGATCTGTATTAATTACATGACAAGTGTAATATATAATTTAAAAAAAATAAATTTGATTAAATTAAATCGATCAAATATAAATATGACATGCTTGTTATTTATTGGACTATTTTTTATAATTGAACACTAATTATACAATAAATATAATATATTTATTATATAGTTAATTTAGATCATATTTTAATTCAATTTGAGTTAAAATTTACTGGATAATAAAAAGTCAATAAGATAAAAAGAATATCACACTGATTCTTGATTTGGGTAAAGTTTTTTCGTTATTATGGTATTTGATTAGTCTGTGATACTGAATACATAACAGACAAATAGAGTTTAAAAATTGAGACCTGGTGAGGACATTCTTCCCAATATCGTACGCTAACAGTTGTTCATTTATATCCTTTCCTCCACTAACTCCATATTCTGGACAGCGCCGAATATAGATACAGACAGCCCAAGCCCTCACCTTTCATTTCTCTCTCTCTCATACGAATTTGCAGATTTATTTATGGCCTCACACCTTCCAGTCAACGACCCGGACTCCGGCCTTCCCGACTCCGTCGCCTCCACTCCACGCTCCGACCACCACCACCTCCTCCATGAAGACAGTATCGCCTCTGCTCTGCAACCGCGAATCCGTTTTATGTGCAGCTTCGGCGGGAAAATCCTCCCCGCCCACATGACAACCAGCTCCGCTACGTCGGTGGCGACACCCGTATCGTCGCCGTCCACCGCCACACCACCTTCTCAGCTCTACTGTCCAAACTCTCCAAGCTCTCAGGTACCACCAATATCAATATAAAGTACCAGCTTCCCAACGAGGACCTGGACGCGCTCATCACTGTCACGGCTGATGAAGACGTTGAAAACATGATGGAAGAATACGATCGGCTGAGCCAGGGTCAGAAATCGGCTCGGCTCAGGCTCTTTCTTTTCCCTGCTGATGGTAATGACTCCAGGGCTACCAGTATTAATTCACTCCTTGATGGCTCGGCTAAGCGCGAGAGCTGGTTTGTGGACGCTCTCAACGGCGGACAGGGTCCCGGACCGGTTCTTGAGCGCGGCCGGTCCGAGGTGTCGTCTATTGTGTCTGAAGTGCCGGATTATTTGTTCGGGTTGGATAATTCGGATGATGTTTCTAAAGAAACCACCAAGATCAGAAACAAAAACCTTTTGAACGACAACATATCAATGTCCGACCCGGGTTCACCTGCTCCAGTTGTTTCTTCACCGTTCTGCTCCACGTCATCATCGCTTGCCCCACCTGTAATTCCGGATCTTCCGCCGGTGAAAACCAAACCCGTAAACACTGTTCAATTTGTGGAAAACAAGGAAAGTGAAATGGTAAACGAGAAAATGGTTTCTCAACCAACCGGGTATCCAGGTGGTGCAATGTGGCATTACCCGAATCCAGCTATGCAGCCCGTTCCTGCAGTATATTACGTGCCTGGAAGTCATGTTCAAGCCGGGAACGCTTCCATTCAACCCGTTCCTATTCGGGCACAGTTCGTCCAACCATACCAGGTAGCGCAGGGTCAAGTACCGATGGGGTTTCCAGGCGTGAACCAAGTGTATGGAGCAGGTGTGAGGCCCTACGATATGCCTGCTCGAATCATCACCGATAATGCAAGTCAGGCAATGTACTATGGGGCAAGAAACATGGCCATTGTACCTGGTTCTTACCCGGGAATGGTGGTTTCGGGCGGGGAAGAAGTGCAGGGGTCCGGTGCAGATGCGATGTCGGGTCGGGTCTCCCAAGGAGGACCTTGAGGAATAGTAGATGTGGTGTGCAGCTTCATTAAAATACAGGTATATGTGAGATTTGATTGGGATTGGATGATGAAGAGTTGGTTCCATGGACATATGATTAAACTCATGTAATGTATTTTGAAATTGGATTGTAATAATTAGTTGGTGGTAGGGGGGGGGGGGGGTTTGGGTTTGTTAATGCACAAATGTTGTAAGAAAATTTTACAGTTTATTTGATGTGGAGGTAAGTGTACATACATATAATTAAGAAATAAAGGTGTGTGAAAGGAGGAGTGCAGATTCTTTTTGTGTCAAATTCTACAACTATTTCTGTTTCAAGTAAGATGTTTGAATTTATATATAATAATAATAATAATAATAATAATAATTGTTGATTCATAATATTACCCACAACTGATGAACCATGAAATTAATACCTGAAAATGTTGATATTTGAATGTTTGCATTGGATAAATAATGGCAAATGTAGTGCAGAATTCAGCCCAAAAACAAAAATCCATATAACAAACACATTGGTCTTCCACATTCATTACCAAAGCCCATATGCCCACATTACATCAATAAATCAGCAAGCTTTATGTATCGGTGGCGGACAGCTCTGCAGGCGGCGTGGTGGCAATCAGTTGTGAGTTCGTGGATGAGGGTGGTGGACTGCTCTTCTTTCACTACCTTACTTTTACCTCATTTTTTATTAATTCAACAAACTAAGTTAACATTTTTTTCAAAAAATTATAAATCAAATCATGCCTCAAAAAACTTTAGGAACCAAAATCAATTTTTAGACCAAAACTGTAATTTATCCCATATATATGAACTCCAAATAATACAGTCAAATCCATGGATTGCACCTTTGGTATAAATATTAGTTTTGAGTCTAGTTTTCTCTTTATTCTCTTTTTTGGTGAAGAAAATGACATATCAATTTATTTTATCATGGGACATATTCTGCCCACATGCTATTTATTTGTTTTAAATTTTTAGGATAAAAAGATAAGAAAAAGGTGGAAATTTATTTATTATTATTATTATTTGGTTCATTTTTCAAATAAATTATACAGTTCTAAGTATTTGAATATTTTTTTTTTCTTATAATAAATCAAAACGTAAAAGTGGAAATTGGATGAAGTTTCAATTGGAGCAATGCAAGCCAAACACGGCCTAGACTAGAGAAACTAACACCTAGCCTTCCTTCCTAGTTCCTACTACATATGTAGAACTCAACGCATATGCATAATATATACATAATACACACACCCCCCCCCCCCCACCCCACATACATAACATAAGAGTCGGGTGCGGTGCCCTCTGCGCCTCACTCTCTCATCTCTTTACCCTTCTCCCTCCCACTTCCAACTCCTCTGTTTCATTGCCTATTTCCTGCTACAAACCCCTCTTCTCTTCTCTTCATCTCCATTCAAACTCTTCTACACACTACAAATACGACGGTATTTAGCATACATGCGGCGGTTCTGATGGCGGCGCCACCTGTGAAATCCCAACCATTGCATAACTTCTCTTTGCCCCACCTCAAATGGGCCCACAAGAACTCCTCCTCCGCCCCTGGCTCCACTTCCCAACACCACCGCTTCCGCCGCCGAGACTCCCCTGATCAACACCAACACCAACACCAACACCAACACCGCTTCCAAGATCCTGACTCCGACGGGACGCGACCCACCAATCCTAAGCAACAACCGCCTGTCGGTTCTTCACGGAAAGATTCTGTTTTGCCGATGGTAGAGGAGGAGAATGAGGATGACAAACCGTGGAACTTGCGACCGAGGAAGGAGATCGTAAGAGCGTCGTCGACTTCCAATAAAGAAACGGGCGCTGAGAATAATGATAACAAAGGCTATAGCAAAAGTAACGGGGTAAAGTCACAGCGGCTCAGGGGGTTGGTGGAAGGAAGGCAGCAGAATGGTGGAGTTGAGAGAAGGGCTAAGAGGAAAGTTTGGATTTCGCTGTCGAGGGAAGAAATCGAAGAGGATGTATATGCTTTGACAGGCGGCCGGCCGGCCCGCAGGCCAAGACGATGGCCTAAGAACGTCCAGAAACAACTCGATGTATGTGGGCTTGACATCCTTTTTCTTTTCTCTTCTTCTTTTCTTCTCCTGCTGTGACGCTGCTGGATTTTGATTTAGAAAATAACGAGATTTGTCTTCGTGATTTTTCGGTTTCTGTACGTGATTTCTTTTTAATGGTTTTCCTTTTCTTTTGTTTTCTTTCTCTGTGTTCCGTGTTCTGACAGAGTGTATTTCCTGGATTATACTTGGTGGGAGTTGCAGCTGACTCGTATCGGGTTATGATGCTCTGGTATGGCCTTCTCTTTGTTTCCCGATATTAGTGAAGTTGTTCTGTGTGCATGCCCTAGAAGTGTTGTGTATTTATGATTTTGTGTAATTTCAGACTTTAATTAGTGAAGGATAGACTAATATGGGTTAATATGAAAGATGACTATGTGGAATTGCTCTTGCAGAGGGAAATAAGATAATGTAGACGAAGCCGGTTGTGTGTTCGTGCATGTTTGATCCATATGATTGCATTTGTTCGTCGTGGATCGCCAGAGTTTCTCAAGTTTCTTTGCAGTTGTATGTTATATTTGTGCTAAGCTAATTGTTTGACAATGTGATATGCAGAGGCAGATTCAATGTTGATATGTAGATTGTGAGAGCAAGCGGTTTGCTTTAAAGGTACCTTGGTTGGGGGTATTTCTGAGTTATGCAATCAGGATAAGAATACTGCTAAATAGATTGATAGATAAATATGATTTTAATTTTTCTTATGTTGCTTAGGTTTATCTAGAATAGAGGCTTAAAGTGGTTATCTTTTTTTTTTTTTTAAATCTGTGAAGCTTATGATGTAATCTTTGAAGCCGTCTCTGAATAGAATGCACTACCTTATATTGGCTTTGAGGGACACATAATGTTATTTTGAAAAGTCATGATCTTGAATGCAATAATAAAGTGACAAGGCTTTCTAATTTTTCTTCGGGAGAAGATTCAACTCTGTAGTTTGTTTATGAAATTCAACTCAATTAGGGACATATAACAGAGGCCCCGCTTCTGTATTCGAGGATAGTTCTGCCCCTAGGCCTGTGCACGGTTGGAAGTTCAGATGATATATTCATTCTTTACCTAAATCTAATGCTACGTTAGTCCATCTGATTGATGTTGCCGTATCATACCTTGTCAAAGCTCTATGTCTCAATACATTGATGAAAAGGTAAGCAAGCGAGAGTAAATGATTCTCTGAAGGTCAATTCTTAAAATAAAGGTTTTCATGCAAATGGTAGGCATATGCAAGCTATTAGCAGAAAGTTGAACGAACTGAGGGGTTCGGCAACATGAAGCTTGTTGTTACGTGTTAACCAGAAAAGATTTATGTAGTTCTCACTTATCAATAATTGGTGTAAGGTAAACCCAAATGTGACCAATAGCTTTTTTTTTTTTTTTTTTTTTGTTATCTAGACACTTAAAGCTGCATATTCACTCATGCTTGAGTAGCAGTTGTAACATAGCAATCACTGCTTATGTTGTAGAATTGATTCCTCATGTATTTCCCACACTTCGTCCCTTCTCAATTCTCACGGCTTCTCATCATGGATATTCAGATGCTTAGACGCCAACATCTTTTCCTCAATTTTTAAGGTGGACCAATGTCTTGTACAGTATTCAATTAATCATCCCATTTTTCTTCATTTGTAGAGTGGAGTGTGGACCATTTTGTGATATCTAGTACCCTTGTTTTCTTGGTCTTGTGTTTTTAAGATACTATTTTGTTATTTACACGAATCAGCTTCTGTGCTCAGATCCCGTTCCGACTATATGCTATTGGGAGCAAAGTCCTAATTGCTTGGTGCATTTAGTTGGTCATGTCCTTGTGTTAAATGTCACTACGCACTGATGAGTGTGATCCTCCTATTAGCTTCTAGTTTGAGTTGATCATTCACTCATGTTTCCCATGCCTCCCATCCTTCTCTCTGTTAGTCTCATACACGCATTATTTATGCTAGAATCCTACTGTGATTAACTTTCCTGGTACACAGGATTTACGTCTTCCTGTTCAAGCCCTTTCGCTCTCCGTCGTGGTTTGATCCATCAATTGTGCGACATTAATTTCTATTCTTAATTAGCACCGGCAGTGCAAAAGCATAAGAAATTAGACCCCATAAATTCATCTTCTTTCTGCAGCATTACCATCCAAGTCCGTATGTTAGGAAAATTCACTTATGATAAGAAACAAGAAAGAAAAATGCTGCCACTGAGACAAACCATCTTCAGCATATGGCATCAGAATCTCACAGCTGATCAATTACTGCACCTACTGAAAAAGGGTTGATTCCCTCCACGTACTAAAATGTTCCTACGAAGAACTAGTCTACGATCTACATCTCCATGGTAAACTGGCCTAAGCTAAGCTGCACTCAACTTGATGCAATGAAGAGTTTGATGCAGGTAGAACAGCAACCATCTTCCTTGGCATCCTGCTCCGAAGAGCATTTGCGATCTTTTCAAAAATTGGAAGATGCAATTCTCCGATCCAGCACGTGATAACTTAAGGAAGATTCCTTCGACCTCTGAACTCATCATATCGAACCTTTGTATCAAAACACGGACCTCACTCGTGGTGGAGGGACCAAAGCAGTAATACGGTGTACCTCAGGAGTCGATTTGGAGACCTTTCACATGCTATGGAATTCAGGAGACTTTGTTGACACAACAGAAGGTGGAATTAACAATGAGGATGGTTCGTTATCCTCATTGAAGCTTCCAGTGCACACCGTTACCCCTCTGCCTTGCCAGATGCCGTCTTGGACATTGTTCATCTCCAGTGTTCTTGATTCCTGAACCAGTCGGAGTAGAAAGCAAGTTTCTGAGTCAAAAGATGTAAGAAAGAATGGACTTGTGTTTTTTTACGTCTCTGTGGTTCTGCCATGGAAACATTTTAGGCACGTCTAAAATGTGAAATGGGTTGACGAGAGAGATATAAACCTGACATAAGGTGCAGCAGGGGCAAATAAGATGGAAAACACAGTCATCCAAAAAACTCTCACCGCTCTGCATCAGACAAGCATGTTTCATTAATTTTTCAAAAATAAAATGATGCATGGGAAGAAGGAACAAATGAACGATTTCTGTGAAACGTCAGGGAAGAATCTGTTTATTGTACCAAAGGGTAAATTATATAAACAACTCCTGAGATTCGACCTGACTACACTTATTCAGGCTAATACTAAGTGGAATCGTTACCTGTATTTTGAATTTTTTCCTAATCTGTGTCCGGTAATATCCCACATATATTCCACCTGAGGCAGTGGACGCAATAGCCAAACATAGGAAGCAGCAGCTCCGGCTGACCATGAATGCTAGTAGGTTGGACATGGCAATTACGAAAAAAATCAAGTAAATTGATCCCTGTACAATCCATATGTTGAACTCATGAAATCCGGTCATGAAGAAGCTTGCAAGAACGTAGTAATGTAACTAAAGAAAGTCCGAAGAAACTGAAGAATGATGAGTATTTACCTGAAGAAAACTAGACCCGAATCCAGCTCGATGCATGTTTCTTTCCAAATCTGTAACACGGACAACTGCAATGCATGTCAGTCAAATTACAATCAACCACAGCATGAAATGAGAATACATCGGGAAAAAATGCCTTCTTTTTTTTTAGCTCAAATCAAACTCAACTCACAATTTGAGAATATATCTTGGCATAATGACATGCATATTGAATTAAAATGTTGAGACTAAGCCAATGGGAAACGGAATTTAATAAGAGAACAGAGAGGCAAGTTCTAACAAATCAATAGACCTTTTCTAATTTTTAATCAGAGAGAGAAGAAGAAACCATGATAAGCAGATAAAAATTAATACCAGGTGGATTGTAGTGCTATCTTTCCATCATTCAAGCAGTCACGAACAAGGTCACCTTCCCACAATCTAAATACCCCCCCTCCATACTGAGTGTAATTAGATACAATTTTTTTCTCCCCATTCAATTTGCCCAGTCCGCCTTTCTCTGCATGCATGGCTATCGTTGAGCGTAGCATGTCAAGATCCAACACCGTCACCTCCTCCATCAACTTCTTCTCCTCCTCACCCCCAACCTCCGCTCTGCCTTCTTCCTTTCCCATGGCAGCCATCATTCAAAAGGGGTAGCCTCTCTCTCTCTCTCTTAACGACCACTTTTGCCAGTATAGCCAAGCACTTTAGAACTTTTATATGCAATTGCTAATGTGACATGTTTATTTGAGATTTTAAGAGAGAAGCGTATACAAAAACAGCACGAAAAGAGTGGGTCAAAGTAATTGGTTTGCCGAGTTTTATGGGCAGAAGCACTTGCGAGCCGCGGATGCTGCGGTCTAAGTGTGCCCGTGACTAAGGCTGGGAGGAACTTTTATTACCACCCCTGTCTTTTTAAAGTTTTTTTGTCTGATCTAACAATCTACGCCATTTTTGGTGTTACCGTCCAAGAATATGCAATGTGCTTGCTACGTGACAATGATTGAGCAATTTGTGTAAAAGTCAAAGTGACTAACACCACTCGTTCAGTGCATTCACAAGTGCATAACAAGTCAAAATTACGTGTTAGCATTATACCAGTGATTACATATTACAAACATCTGACTTCAACAATTATAGTTCTATGCCGTGGAACCATAAAAGGTACTGAAAGTGATCTTTTCTAGGGGGAAAACATGCGCCCTATCATATCAACTTTAGTTGAACACTGTTGAGTTTGATATGTGCACGCTAATGGATCACCTTAGGAAATACTGGTGAGAGTTTATGTGAACGCTGATGGATCGCCTTACCCAAATTTTACACACCACGTAACTTACGAAAATAGGGAGGAAAACCTTGGGAATCAAGGGCTTTTCCAAAGAAAATTGATCTTGTAATTTAAGTGGCAGCTCAAGGGGCTAATTATATAACTGTGAAGATTTTCTATTCACCAATAATACAGTACAACTAACATTTATTTATTTTTCTCTGGATATATTAAAACAAGATAAACAACAATGTTTGTAGTCTCGCAGATAAGAAATCTCCATCTAAACCTCACCAAAAAAAACATGGGATACAGTAGCAAATCCAACAGGATCTAATACCATCTCAGGATCAAGTCTTTGCTGCAGGTCTTACAAGCCCGAGCCCTGAACCACTTCCTAAATGTTTGAAATCTGTTGCTTCAAGATGATCTCCATGTCCTGCAAACCAGTGCCTCCCTTGGCCAAATTGACAAGATTCCTCTCTTTGCATGGCTTGTCACAGACTAAACAAACCTTATCCACCGCCATGAATTTATCTGCACACTTCTTGCAGAAAACATGCCCACAGGAACTCAAGGCCACAAGTGAGAGCGTGTTTGTCAGTGTGACCTTGCAGCTAGGACAGATATACGTCTTATCAAGAGAACTCGATCTATTCTGTTCACTAGTGTCTTCCGTGAGATAGATGGGAAAAAGTGTCTTTAGCCTCAGTTTTTCCTTCCCTTCAGGACAAATTGTGTCCGTTGATGGGGCCTCCACCTTTTAGGAGCTTCTGGTGTTGCAGAAGGCAGCCAAAATGCCTTCATGGTCCGTAGTGCTTCCTCTTCATATGAGGTGGCCTTTACACTATTTGCCCCTTTACCACTTTCTGTCTCTGTTGTATTTTTTTATCTGTGTGTGGTACCGCCCCATGGTTCTGCTGATCAAATGCATCAAGCTCTCTAGCTTTTTGCAGCATTAGTCTCTCCTCCTCTTCTTTTCTTGCTTCTGTTGAGCAGCATGGGCTGATAACTTTCTGCACAGGTAACCTCTCTCAGTACAACAGTTAGAATAAAGCAGATGCTCTGAAACCAAAACCAGAAACATGAGTTGAATTGCTCAATCAATCCATTCAGCCGACAGCTTTGTGATGACAGCCAAAACTTGTTATTCCTAGTACACAAGGCACATTAGGCCTTCCGAGAAGCATGTATGATAACGATCATATACAACCTAACGCCCATGAAATCAGCACCATAAAACTAGAAAAAGAGAATAGAGAACCATTGCAGTCTAGTTTCTGCAAGCAAGAAACTTAAAGACTGCTTACCATATGAGAAGCAGCATATGTCAATAAGAAGTTTATTCATGCATAAAGTGGTCAAGAATAGTGCAGAATTCATTGGAAAAATATTTTTTCACAAGGATCACAAGTCCCTCATATCGGTACAGTATTTTCTTAAGACAATTCATCATTATAACACAAGGGATCCTAATCAGTGCATGATTGTCGCCATTAATCAACCAGACTGACTCACATTAATCTGAAACTACAAAGATCTACTTACCCGCGAGCAGTACCAATTTCAACATAAAGCTACTAAAAATACTCATAAACAAATACAAGTATAATGAATTGAAATAATAAACAAAGAGACGGACCTCTGAATATCTTTCTTTTGCGCTAAGAGACACTCAAGGATGCATTCTTTACAGAAAACATGGCCCTTAAGGCAGGACATGGGTTCGATAAAAGGCTTCAAGCAGAGACAACACGCATCGAAGGGTTTAATAGAATCTTTGCCCAATCTCTCCTTCTGCGTGCCGTAGCCCAGCTTCCGCTTCTCATCGTACGTGAAGAATGCTAAATCATTGTTGTTCTTCGAGTGTCTCTGAGGCATTTTCCTGATATATACTATGCGCAGGATGTTGGAACAATCGTGAAAATAACTTCAATTGGAAAATTAGGGGAATAGCTAAAAAGAAACCCTAGAATCCATTGCACGGAATTGTTCTACTAAACAGGTCACAGAAGTAAAGAAGCAGTGTTTGCCCCTTTCACGCCGTCTAAGGGGATTTAGGTCATTACACGTTAGTCGTAGGGGCAAAATAGGTTTTTCCTATTTTGCCGTCAAAAGTACTTTTCCTAAAGAAAAGAAAAAAACACGAATTGGGTGCAAGAGCATCTGATTTCTCTCTCTGCCGTTTCTTCTTCCGGAGCTCAGTCATTCACACTGCCCATAACCTCCGCAAAAGCCAATGGTGGCGGTCCGGTGAAGGCGGTGGATAAAGACACATTGGGGCTTCACCCTGAGCCCGAGGAAGAAGAGAATGTATATCATGATGCTTCTGATTGGAGTACAGGTCTGGCTGGCTACTGGCTTGATTGCCTATAATTGCTTGAGATTATAAATGGTGGTTGTGGCGATATCCTGTGGGCTGTAACTGAGCAATAATTGTAGATTGTTTTGGGGATTAGGGATGATACCAGAAAAGTTCCCGACTTTTCAATAGATGAGAGGGAAATAGGATAGTGGGAAAGAGAAAATGAAGCTTTGTCTGGAGACGGGATGCTTCTTTTATGAGGGAGATAGTGACAATGATCAGAAGTTTGTGGCTTCCGCTGGTAAAATGATGTTGGCATGTAGGGAACTGTAAGGCGCAAAGCAAGCTTCAGAGCAGGAAGAGTTTTTGGTTGTATTTGGAGTTAGATTAGTTGATTTTCTAGGGTGAGCTTCAGGATTTGCCTTTTAGTGTTGGATTAGTGAGCTGGGCTTTACATAATGGTGAAGTTATTTTGAGTTAGATCAGTCCAAACAGAACTAATTGCTAAGTTTCATGTTAATGGTAATTGGAATAGATCTATGTGCTCTGTAATATTTGCAGCTGCCCAAATCTTCCTGTATTTATGTCTGTCCGAGCTTAATTTAACTCCTTCCCATGTGTTTCTTTAAAGCTCAATTAAGCCTTACTGATGACCTCTTTCTGCCCCATATTAGTTGATCTGCTGCTATCCTCCAAAAGATGTTGTAAAGCTCTATATATACCTAGAAGCTATTGAAAAATGCATGCTGGTCATTGTTCTAATTTTTTGAACAGTTTGTCCAATAGAACCAAGACCATGTAGCTGAAAGAAACTTTATTTAATGTGGTTCTGAACTGCTAGATAGAGTATGAGAGGAGGATTTTCTGATGGTTGTTGCTGCAAATTATTGACGTTTACATGTTACTCAATTTGAAGGTGAAGAAAAAATCACCCTAAACCTCCAGTTGTAAGCTTATTTTATTCTCACAAAATGGTTCGTCAATAGCTCTACGATGCGAATTGGAAGCTTATGAAACTCCTCGACTGCTAAAATGGTTGTTTTAGTTGTTTTAGTTATTTTATTCTGCAGCATATAAGTTTCCTTGCTTATGAACCTCCATAGGCAACTATCAGAACCTTTTCAGGTTCATTCTCTTGAAGAAATATATGTACCAATGACAAGATTTTATCATGTGGATCTTGCCTCTTGGCTATTAAGCAGCATGCATTTATTTATCTATTCTTTTCTTGTGGAGACATCCTGACCTCAGAAACTATAAGTGGCTTAGAAATATATGCAGTGGATCTCATATCTGAGTGTCTTCTTGAGAATTAATTCATTAAGCTTGTACAACAGAGATGTTAAGCAGACTTCTTGAGCCGATGATGTGGAGAGCGAGGCTTCCTGGAGCCAGTGCAATTGATTATGATGGATATGGATTTGTGTCATTTGAGAGAGATGGTGTCTGCAAACTTACATCTAATCAAAGTTTATGCAGCTGGCTTTCTTTACTCTAATCTTGTTCCTTCAATCAGCTCTGTCGAAATTCATCTTGTTCTGGTTGTTCATGTAGTAGTATTGTTTGATAGCAATAACATTAGCTGTGAGCTTGTCTGTGGTTGTGATGGTGGTAGTTTGATAATGGATATTTCTTCAAGTCTACATAACTCGGGCTGACAAAATTTGAAACGGTGCGTATTGTCTACTGTAATGATATCTACTTAGAGACAAATAAAAATGATGCAAATGTCTGAGAAATATAAAGCCAGAAGAAAGAGTGGACTCAAGAATATATGCTTCCATGAAAATCACTCGATTCTTCCATAAAGATCCTATGTTGAAACAGTCTGCTTGTCACCTAGCGGATGAATACATTACATAGTGTCGGGACCACCAAAAATTCTGGAAACACATCGGGTCGGATTAATTCAGTGAGAGACATCTATCGGCAGGCAATGTCCATGTCCCAACTTGTAATAGCCGGGACCCTGTTCAAGCACGGTTCTTGTATCAATTGGCAATGACATGTCTGATTCAGAGCTGAGACAAGTGATGTTGGGGCCATCCATGGAAACTGAAAGCAAAATACCAGACCGGTGATCACCCAAATTTTCAGAGTGGCAGACGTCCTAATTCCTCATCTCCTCAATCACCAGGCTAAGACATGATTGAAGCATTTGCCTACTTCTTGGAAATTGTGTGTTTTGATAAATTATTGCTTCTTTATTGAGAAAAAAAGTTATTATCTTCTGGAGGAATATGGAGAAAAAGAAAAAGGAAAAAACACGTATAAAAGAGGAAGAAAGAGAGAGAAATGAGTTATTTTTATCCATATTGACTCATTCAAAGCTCTCCCTCATATGAAATCTTCCAAATTATAATAACATTAAAGGGAAAAATGCAATTTACCCCCCTGTATTATGAGAAAAGAGCAATTTACCCCCCTGTGAAAAAAAAAAGAGCAATTTACCCCCCTGTGTCTTCAAAAATAGAGCAAATTAACCCCCTCGGTCCAGCGGTGCTTCGCACGCGCCCGGAATGCATTTGGGTATATTTTTTAACTATTAAAATATTATTTTATTTATATTATAATTACATATATATTTATATAAATAATATTTAATATATTAATATATAATATTAATATATAAAAAATTATATATATATATATATATATATATATATATATATATATATATGAATATTCCATCTTCTTCCTCACCTCACCGGACGACCACCGCCTGCCACCACCGCCATCACCGCCGCCCCAAGCCACCATCTTCCTCCCCTCGCTCCGCCACCGACCCAACCACCTCACCTAGCGCTACCGCCTCCCCTTTCCTCCTCCCTGTCGCGACCCCTTTCCTCTTTCTCACACTTCGACCGCCGCCACAACTCTTCCCTCCCATGGCCGCACCTCTTCCCCTCGCGCGCCCGAGATCCGTCCCCCCCCTCCCCCCCCTCCCCCCCCCCCAGATCTGCATCCCCTCCGCCTAATCATCTTCCTCCTCTTCCCCCTCCGCCTCCGCCTCTCCTCCTCCTCCCCCTCACCTCCGCCGCCTCCTCTTCCTCCTCCCTCCCCCTCCCTCTTCGCCTCCTTCTCCTCCCGCCTAGATCCGCCCTCCCCTTGGTCCCCGCCGTCTCCTCCTCCGTCCCCTCCCGCCGGCGCCTCCTCCTCCTCCCTCCCCTCCCTCCGCCGGTAATCTCTCTCTCTACACAATATATATATATATGTAAATAGGTTTATTATAAAAATACAAATTTTTATATCAAATTAATTATAATAATATATTATTTTTTATTATTATTTTTATTTATTTAATTTAAACCATTGATTTAAAATAGGTAGAATCTACACCGTTGATTTGTTAGTTAATTTTGAACCATAGATTGATCAGAATCCAACGGTTATCAAATAAGAATATAAAAATTTTTTTAAATTTTAAATTAAAAAAATAAAAAAAAGCGCGTGTAATACACGAAACGCGTCGGGGGTAATTTGCTTTGTTTTTTAAATACACAGGGGGGTAAATTGCTGATTTTTTTTTTACAGGGGGGTAAATTACTCTTTTCCCATAACACAGGGGGGTAAATTGCATTTAACCCTAACATTAAATGAAATTCGAAGCAGCTTCCTTTCAGACGACATGCAAACGCAATTCAAGAGTAAGATATCCTACATCTACTTATTTCAACCACCTTATCCAACATTTATAACTTCCTCAAAAGCCTTTCATACATGATCGCACAAAAACCTGAAATTTTTTGTCACTTTACCATCTTCTAGAAGAACAACAACATAACATGCATGAGGTATTATGAAAAAGGGATTCCTTGTATTTTTACCTCCTCCGAAAACACTAATATACATAAAATTTTCAGCAACAATATATCTAACAATATGATCTCAGAACTTTAGTTTGACAAAAAAATAAAAAATCACTATTTCCTAGATCAAAAATTGTAGTTTGCTCCTTTATCTATAAGTTTTGAGTCGTGTTTTATTTTTTTTAAAAAAAAAAAGGGTTTTATATTCATTATTATTAGGATAAATTTACATTAACATTCCCCAAAATTACGTTAAAATACAAGAACACTTCATACTTTTCAAAAAATTATAAATATACTAATTGAGGTTATAATAATTTTAATTACAATTACACCACTTCTTCAAAGACAAAATTTACACAAACACCTCTTGAAAAACATTACAATAACACCCCTTAAGAAATGTAATTGTATTTGTATATTTTGACCGAATTTCAGAGGTTGTCAATGCAGTTTACCCTTATTACTACTATTATTGTACTTAATCATATGAAAAAGGATTTAAAACTCTTTTGAAAATCTATTTTAGTTTCGAATCTTAAAAGAGAAATTATAAAAAAGAAATAAAAGCAAATTTCCCCCATTTTAAATTCATCCTTAATTATCCTACGTAATACTTGCAAACCACAACCACAAAAAGCAATGAATGATTTGATATGATTTGGAGCAGTGAAGGCCGAAGGATCCTGTAATGAGCCTTCTTTCCTGGGAACTTCCGACGGTCCTTTTCATACTCATCTACCTTCTAGCTTTGGATCTTGACTTGTAACTTTATTTCCCAATCAAGTCAAGTGCCTTAATTAAATTCATGCCCATCCTCCCAACAACAACTACGTACTAATTCAACTATCAAAATTATTGTACACCAAATCCTTATACAAAGTGGTGGGTCACACACCAGATCATGGATTTTATATTAAAAAAATATTAGTTAAATAAAGAAAAACCATTGGAAAAAAAAAAATGAGAGAACAAAAAAGGGATGTGGAAGTTGAGAAAAATCAAAATTACTTTAAAATAATTAAAAAATGGAATATAAAAAAAGTAAGATACCAAAAAGATGTTGTCACTTAATTATAAAGTAACGATTAAAAATGAAGAAGTTTTGTTTTAATGCCACCAACTCCAATGATCATTTTCCATGTCAATTTCTTTGAGGCGGCATACGCAATTAGAGATGTAATTAGCTACCTGTTGTCATTACACTGTACCCCACATTCGAATTGACATGCCTATTTATAATTCTTTGAAAATACACAAATACTTTCTGTGCGTTTTAATTGGGATTATATTTTCAATTTATTACAACCCATCATTTTGGATCATAACTACATTAATTATGTTCCAGGATTAGTACACATGAATCAGGTGCTGATCAGTTCACCGATTTATTGGTCACTTATCAATAGTTTCATTATTAAGTATCCAAACACCGGAAAATTTTAATTCAAATTGGGTTTAGTAGGACCCGAATCAATTGTATAGCAGGTGCAATATACTTGTTTTGTGATTGATATATAATTAAAAAATAATAATTAATTACATATACTTTATTTTGTGATTAATTCGATTCGATCAAATCTGATTTGGTAAAAAATTATGACCTATATTTATGGAACCCTTCTTTGACTGATCAAACCTGACTTTATTGCACAATCATATGTAATTCACTAAACTACATAGCAAAACATGACCCATTTTTCCTTCAATCTTTTTTCTTTGGGGACAAAGGGGTTTCTACTAATTGAAGAAACCTACTTTAAGTAATTGGACAAATTATTTCTACTGCCCGATTCCGTCTTCAATCGCTACTTATATAAGTCTGGTGTGTGTAATAAGGAGAAATCTTTTAAAATTCAGAAGCAAAATTAAACTTGTCTTAGAAGTTTAATCTTCCAAGGAAATTAGCAATTTCATGATTAAGGAAGAAATTTTCGGTAAAGATCGGACTTAGCCGTACGAAAGAGTGAAAACAAAGGAGAAATAGGAGGCCTGGGGGGCTGGTGCGATCGAGCGTAGGTAGGGTCGAGGAATTTTCGTGCTAAGTAGGAAAATCCAAACTGACGGCTGTTTTGCAATGACTTTGACCCTGGAGTTCTCTTCATTCTAGCCATCTTTATTACATCAGTCCCACCGAACAAAACTGGTTCCGACAAGTCAGGTTGCGGTCTTCCTGGCCTGAATGAAGAAGCATAAATTTGCTTAGAAAATTCAGCTAATAATGTGAAAGGATTACCCGGGAATTGAGCAGCGGGTCAACCAGGGGGCCCATGACTGCTGAAAGTTTCCAAACAAAAAGGTTAAAGAAAACAAACAGAAGACGTGTAGTTGTCAATGGGTGATATAAAGGACAAAAGAAACAGCCGCCCTTGCTAGCGTAGGCCAGCCAATAATGGATTCAATTTAGCAGTTCAACTTGGGTACTCCATTGTCTTCCTCTCCAAGAACCTCACCCCCCAACAGAATTATGATCAGAAACGGAAATTTCTTGCAGCCCTTGCTTCAATTCTTGATCATCTTCATCTTTAGCTTCCCCCGTGATGGATTTTGCCTGGAAACAGACACCATTAACGCCACTCTGGTGCTTAGGGACTCGGATACTATACATTCGAGTGGCAAGCAGTTCACCTTAGGATTTTTCAGTCCGAATGGCACCACCAGACGGTATATGGGCATATGGTACTATGTTTCTTCAGCATCCATCTCGTGGGTCGCGAATCGTGAGAATCCACTCAATGATACAAGGGGAACTATTTCTATAAACTCAGATGGGAACATCGTGCTGATGGACGGAAACGGACAGGTTATCTGGTCGTCAAATGCTACATCTTCTTCGGTGAATACGACTGCCCAGTTATTGGATTCCGGGAGTCTGGTTCTCAGGGATATTTCGAGCGGAAGTACGTTATGGGAAAGTCACAGGCATCCAGTTGACTCGTTTTTGCCGACAATGAGAGTGAGTCACAACCCGAGAACAGGTGCAAGAGTTGGATTGAACTCCTGGAGGACATTTCACGATCCGGGTCGTGGAAATTTCACTTCGGGTCTCCATGTGATGAGTGTTCCTCAAATTTACATTTGGAAAAACGGCGTTCCTCTGTGGCGGAGTGGCCCGTGGAACGGCCGGATTCTCACCGGGGTTACAGGCATGTACTCTGTGTATGTAGATGGATTCAGCGTGGCTCAGGAGGAGGATGGGACTTATTATTTTACACGGAATTTTCGACAGAAGTTCGTATCGAGAAATTTCTTGAATGCAGATGGGGTCCTGGTGGAGGCGGGTTGGGACGAGCAGAAGAATGATTGGAATGTTACGTGGACGGCCCCGGCTAACGATTGTGATCTGTACAATAAATGTGGTCCATTTTCAGTCTGCTATATCAAAGATACGCCAATCTGTAGTTGCTTGAGAGGGTATGCGCCTAGGAACATAGGGGATTGGAATAGGGGGATTTGGAACGGGGGTTGTGTGAAGAGCAGCCTATTGCAGTGTGACAGAGACAATAATGCTACAGATAAACACAGAAAGGATGGATTTACCAGGTTAACTTTCATCAAAGTGCCAGATTTCATGCAGTGGTCTTCAGGTCTGGAAACCGAATGTTCGAGCCAGTGCTTGGCGAATTGTTCCTGCTTAGCCTATGGATATGATCCAGGCATTGGCTGTATGTTTTGGAGTGGAAGCTTAATCGATGTTCAGAAATTTGCGGGTGATGCTGGTTCAGATTTTTATGTTCGTGTCTCTTATTTGGAGATGGGTAAGTTTTGCTCCCTTGGTAAAGTGCAATTTACTATCTTGAACAAGTTCTTTACTGCACCTGCCTTAGATTTCGTCGTTCTTATTTCGTCATACTCTGTTTGCAGAGTTTTTAGATTAACAGGTCTAATAGTACTGACATTTATGTATAAACTGGGACTAAGGTTGTAATCAGATGAACTGAATAGTAATTCTATCTTTCCAGTTCGTGTAAAAGACCAGCAGTCGTCAATTAGGATGTTCCTCTTGTTTTAAAGAGGAGTCGTTAATACAATGATCCTTTTGTTGCAGATAAGGAGAAAAGCAATAAGGTAGTCATTGTAGTTTCAGTGATTGCCAGTTTGGTTGCTGCCTCGATTTGCCTGTTTCTGGCTTGGTGGATGTGTAAACGAAAAGGTTAGAATTTTGTAAATGTTGATTATTACTTTAAGGAATCATATGCTGGTAGTATCTCTGACGATAGATATTCATTTTACTATTGAAATAGGCCAAAGAAGGAGCTTAGCATTCGATAGTACAGGTGAAAAAGGCCGATCTGAGAGTGAAATTGTGCTTCGAAGTGACATGGATAGCGTTAAGATAGAAGAGTTGCCATTGTACAGTTTTGAGATGTTAGCAACTGCAACTAACAATTTTGACTTGAGCAATAAGCTTGGCATGGGCGGTTTTGGTCCAGTTTATAAGGTGAGTATGTTTTATTAGTCATGTCCAGATTTACTTCACAGGGGAATCTAAAATGATGTTCGTTTGTAGGGAAAATTGGCGAATGGGAACGAAATCGCAGTGAAGAGGCTTTCAGCAGCGTCCGGGCAAGGTCTTGAAGAGTTTATGAATGAAGTAGTTGTGATTTCTAAACTCCAACACCGGAATCTTGTCAGACTACTCGGTTGCTGTGTGGAAAAAGAAGAGAAGATGTTGATCTATGAATACATGCAGAATAGAAGCTTGGACGTCTTTCTCTTTGGTCAGTTCAATTGTGTTTTTTACTTGCTCCATACCCATTATATCCAAACATATTTCTACTTGAAAAGTTTCCCTTTTAACATCCTTGGCGTTCATTTCGCCTGAGCAGATAAAACACAAGATGTTCTTGACTGGAGGAAACGGTTCAATATCATGGAAGGCATTGGCAGAGGTCTCCTATATCTTCACAGGGATTCGAGGTTGAGGATAATTCACCGAGACCTGAAGCCGAGTAACATATTGCTGGATGAAGATTGGAACCCGAAGATTTCAGATTTTGGCATGGCAAGAATCTTCGGAGGCAACCAAGATCAAGCCAACACTGGAAAAGTCGTGGGGACATAGTAAGTATACATACATTGAATTGACCCCAATTATATATTTATAACCAGTGATTGTTAACTAACATAACTCTATTGCAGTGGCTACATGGCCCCGGAATATGCAATGGGGGGCAGGTTTTCGGAAAAATCTGATGTATTTAGCTTCGGAGTTCTCGTGCTGGAGATCATAAGTGGGAGGAGGAACACTAGCTTCTACAACGATGAATTCTCTTTAGGCCTTCTGGGATATGTAAGAGATTCTACCATCTTCCACTTTGCCTAACAGAATCCACCTAACTGTTTCAAGACTCTCAATGTTAATTCTATTCCTTGTTTCCCGATTCAGGCCTGGAAATTATGGAATGAAGACAATGTGGCGGATTTCATAGATAAGAGAATTTCAAGTCCAACTTTCCAGGCAGAGATTGTGAGATGCTTGCACATCGGATTGTTGTGCGTCCAGGAATTCCCCATAAACAGGCCCACCATATCGACCGTTCTCTCAATGCTAAGCAGCGAAATTGTCGACCTGCAGGTGCCGGAGCACCCGGGTTTCACCGACAGGTGGAGCCGCTCTCATGTCGGATCATCTTCTTCGACCCAAACTCGTTCAGCCAACAACATCACTCACACAGTGCTGGAGGGGAGATAACTGAGAAATTCATAGTTAGAGTGCTCTCATAAATTGATGATTCTCCTCTTCTCATTATTTGGTGATCACGAACAGAAGAGAGAAACCAGTTCCTGGTTAGCAAATTTTTCTCTCCTATGTAAATATAAAGGTAAATTTTCCTCAAAGAGTAATCACTGATGATGTATAAATAGGAATGATGTTCCGGGTGGGAACAGATTATAGGATTAAGACCTTCGAAGATGAAGGTATACTTTCGGGAATCGGGTTTTCTGTTGCAAACTGTATTTCATCTTCTACTCCATTCAATGTACACAGGCCACGGGTATCAATTTTTGCTAAGCATTACGTGATTAATCCAGATTGATCCGTCTTTACAGTTCTTTTCTAATCATCAATGCTGGACAAAAGAAAGAAAAAAGATACATACTTAAGAAAGTATGAAGTTTCTTAATTATGAAAAGCACAATAATATTTACTCAGCTTTGATAATTTGAAAAAAGTGACAGGCATCTTCCACCTCTCGGCCACTGGCCACACTAGAAAAAAATTAAGTTGTCGCTATACTATTAACAACTACGGCTTGAAAATCATGGTAATTCATTATTATTAACTATGCCTAAGTAGAATCAAAGTAAAAACTTATATTTTTACCACGTTTAATCAATATTCACTATGATTTTTAACCATAGTCAAAACATTTACCATAATTTTGATCATAGTTAACATAAAACATAATATCATTACATTTGTTTGACAGAGAGGGGCTAACTAGCAATATTTTATGACAGGAGTGTTTGTCTATTTTTTTAATATTGGGAAGTTTAGCTGAAATTTTTAAAACACTATGAAATTTAACCTCCAAGCTTCAACAGAAAAACAGGAAAAGGAACAGTTCATGAGTAGTTTATTCCAAGGGTCTGGTGGAGGGCTGAACAAGTAAACACGATATTCTTATTACAACTTGGAAATTAGGGTTGCAGGAAACTATTATATGTATAAATTGACCACGACGGGCTGACGGGTCAACCATAACTTTGACCTGAAATTCCTCATCTGTCACTGTTAGAATATCCAAATGACACTTAATAAAGAAAACAAACCAGAAATGAATCACATGTAATATTTACAAGACTTTCAATTTGGGTTTTAAGTATATCGTTAATTTTTTCATTTAATAATATAATAATATTACAAACGGATGTAATTGTTATTTAATAAATCTATATGTTAAAAATATATATCATTAATATGTTTTCCGTTGTTTAAAAATATGCGCCGAAAGTTATTTGAGTTAGTTATCGCAATATACTTAATGTGTGTGCATAATTAAAATTTTTTTAATATACTAATTTAGTCAATAATAAAAATAAAATATATTATTCATAGTTGATTTTTTTTTAAACAACTTTTTATTGATTTTAAATATGTATGAATATATATTATTAATAAGTCATTTAATGAGATGATCATTTTATTGTAAACACATGCTTTGCTTATTTAAATGTTGGGAAATTTTTCCTACATGAAATCAAATCAATTACATAACAAGTGTGATATATTTATTATAAAATAACCACTTTTATTATATAAAGAATATATTATATTTGTCGTATAATTAAATTAAATCTGACCAGACTCGTCGGAGTTACTACAACACCCTCACACCTCATAAATTATTTGTATTAAATGAAGTTTCATGTGAGGACACTGTTCTTGCTTGGATTAGTCGTGTTAAATATAAAATTAGCCGCCTTAGTCAATACAAATATAGTCATGTCGTCGGCTGGACCCTGGTTACATTGGCATGCTCTCCAAAACCTTGCCACATAATTCAAAATGAACAGCACAATCTTTCTGAAACCTTTCCTTCAAGTCCTGATGATCATTGTTTTTAGCCATTTTCGAAATGGATTTGGCCTGGAAACTGACACCCTTACTGCCATGCTAGTTCTTAATGATTCAGATACCATAAATTCGTCGGGCAAGCAATTTACCTTGGGATTTTTCACTCCCGACGGCACTACCAGGCGATATCTCGGCATATGGTACCGCGTTTCTCCTTCCTCCGTGACATGGGTAGCAAATCCGGAGCGGCCTCTCAATGATTCCTCCGGGACTGCGACAATTTCCTCGGACGGAGACATCGTACTCATGAATGGAAACAGGGAGATTATTTGGTCATCAAACGCTGTAACTTCTCCAACAAATGCAACTGCCCAGCTGTTAGATTCCGGAAATCTTGTCCTGACTGACGGTTCCAATCGCACAATATGGGAAACTCACAGGCATCCGGGGAACTCATTCTTGCCCACAATGAGGTTGAGTCATAATACGAGAACTGGTGAAAGGGTAGTAATAACTTCGTGGAGAAGTCCTCAAGATCCTGTCCCTGGAAATTTTACTGCTGGTCTCAGTGGGACTGGAGTTGCTCAAGCTTTTGTATGGGATAACGGCGTTCCTCATTGGCGGAGCGGCCCATGGAATGGCCGGGTGTTCACTGGGGTATCTGGAATGTACTCTGTGTATGTTGATGGATTCAGTGTCGGAACTGCTGAAGATGGCAGTGATTATGTTACTCGGGCTTTCAGGCAAGAGTTCTTGTCAAAGAATTTCTTAGAAACAGATGGGACACTTGTGGAGGCAGCCTGGAATGATGAAAATGATGATTGGGATGTTAAATGGAAAGCTCCAAATGATGACTGCGATGTATACAACAAATGTGGTCCGTTTGGGCTCTGTTATATAAATGACACACCTATATGTAGTTGTCTTATAGGATACGAACCTAAGAGTCGGGAGGAATGGGATAGGGGGAATTGGAGCAGCGGATGCGTGAGGAAGACTCAGTTGCAGTGTGACAGAGATAATAATGCAACTGATAGAAACAGAGAGGATGGGTTTTCCAGGCTAAGATTTATTAAAGTGCCAGATCTCATGCAGTGGTCATCAGGCGAAGAAAATGAATGCAAAAGCCAATGCTTGAGGAATTGTTCTTGCTTAGCTTATGCACACGACTCCAACACTGGCTGTATGTCATGGTATGGAACCTTAATTGATGTTCAGAAATTCGAGGGTAATATGGGCTCAGATTTTTATGTGCGTGCAGCTTACTCAGATCTTGGTAAATTTGCTTTCTGAAAATGCATACTTCTGTCCTGTATAAGTTCTTTACTAGACTGAGCTAATGTACTTTACTGATTTGGATGCTTGTTTTGTTTCAGAAAAGCCGAAAGATCACAAAGTAATTGTTCTAGTTTCTGTGATTGCCAGTTTGGTAGCTGCATCCATTTGTCTATTCTTCTCCTGGTGGATGTGTAAGCGGAAAGGTAAAAAACCTTACATTATTTGTGGATTACAATTGCAGTGAACCATTTGAGTGTGTGTTAAATTATTTCTTCCTTCTGAGACAGGCAAAGCCACGATTTCATCAGCACATGGGAAAGCAGAAGCAAGTCGATCTGATTCAACAGAAATTTTAATGGGTGAAGTGAACATAGAAGAGTTGCCATTGTACAGCTTTGATGTGCTGGCAAGTTCAACTAACAATTTTGACATGGGAAATCAGCTAGGAATGGGCGGGTTTGGTACTGTTTATCAGGTGACTTGTCGTGCTCTTCAGGGTCTAGATTTGCTTCACATGAAGTTGCATCAACATGATGAATTTGCCTTATGATTCTAGGGAAAACTGGCAAATGGAGAGGAAATTGCAGTGAAGAGACTTTCAGCAGCATCTGGACAGGGGCTTGAAGAGTTTATGAATGAAGTGGTTGTGATTTCTAAACTCCAACACCGGAATCTTGTTAGGCTAATCGGATGCTGTGTGGAGAAAGAAGAAAAGATGCTGATCTATGAATATTTGCAGAATAGAAGCTTAGACATCTTTCTCTTCGGTCAGTCCTACTCTGTCTCTTCTTACTTGTGCATAATACTTTCTTCCATTGTTCTACTTCTCAACACGTCATTTTCTTCATCCGTGCAGATAAATCACAAAACATTCTTGATTGGAGGAAACGGTTCAACATTATCCAGGGGATAGGGCGCGGCCTTCTGTATCTTCACAGGGACTCCAGGCTGAGGATAGTCCACCGGGACCTCAAACCAAGCAACATATTACTGGATGAAGATTGGAATCCGAAGATTTCAGATTTCGGGATGGCCAGAATATTTGGAGGGAATCAAGATGAAGCCAACACCAGAAGAGTCATGGGAACATAGTATGTATATGTTGAATTAGTAGTCCCCTCAGACAGTTATACTTAAACAGTATTGTGAATTGACACAATTATGTTAAAATTCAGTGGATACATGGCTCCTGAATACGCCATGGGTGGAGTATTTTCAGAAAAATCTGATGTTTTCAGCTTCGGAGTTCTGGTGCTGGAGATTATCAGCGGGAAAAAGAACACAAGTTTCTATAACGATGAGTTCTCTTTAGGCCTTCTGGGATATGTAAGTAGCTAAAAAATCATTACATGATTTTCGTACTAGATAATTCTTCCCCATTGATTCCAGTCTAACTTTTGTCATCCTCGACAGGCATGGAAACTATGGAATGAAGACAATCCAGGGGATCTGATAGATCAAAGGATATCAACCCCAACTTTTGTAGCTGAGATAACCAGATGCATGTGGATCGGATTGTTATGTGTACAGGAATCCCCCCAGCAGAGGCCGACCATATCAACTGTTCTGTCGATGCTTAGCAGTGAAATCGTAGATTTGCCGGAGCCAGAGCATCCGGGATTTACAGACAGGTGGAGTCGCTCTCACGTCGGACCTTCTTCTTCGACCCAAAGCAGCTCTGCCAATAAGATCACTATCACTGTGATGGAAGGGCGTTGACGAGCTACTAATACGAGACTTGCAAGTCGGTAAAAATCCTTGATACTTTGGAAATTGAAAAATATCAAGATAATTTAGTGTTTTGTCGTATATAACAAAAGTGTTATAGAAGATACTTCACCCTCGCTAGTTATATTTGTACATAAGCAGGGGCATATACCATAAGAAAAAATAAATAGCTATTGCATCATACTCTATTTAATTGTTACTAGTTTTTGATTTAATAGATGGGTCTTGATCAGTTTTTTTCTTTTTATTTGGTTTTGATCCCATAAGTTAGAACTAAGTAGTAATTTAATTTTCATGAAAAATAGGCGTAAAATTTAATTGTTTACCGCAATGATGTGTGGAACAGGCGCAATCTTGAAGTGAAAAATGTGGATATTAAAAGGAGCACATGGTCGAGAAATCCCACTTTCGGACATCTTTAATTTCCACTGAATAAAACCGAAAAGATACAAAATCAATGTACGCAAATAATCTCAAAGTGCCCGAAAATGCGACCCATAATTAAAGGGCGAAAATTGCACAAGTGTGGCCGCCCTTATTTAAAACGCAGGAAACACAAGGTATATTCACACTTAGAGGGACGACAAGCAAGAATATTTTTCGATACGTGTCAGAAGAAGAATCTGAGCCAGCAATACAGAGAGAGAGAGAGAGAGAGAGAGAGATTGGAAGATGAATATGATAAAGAAGGATTAGAATTGGTGTGTGAGTGTGTGTGTGTGTGTTAATTTGAAGGAAGGAAGTGAAAAGAAAAGAAAAGAAAAGAGAGAATCTGCAGAAAAGGCGTAGATTGGAGTCTTGTACCAGAAGCCTTATTATAGAAAGCGACCAACCATCCATCATTGCATTCCCCGTCCCTTTCTCCTCTCCCCCTTGGAGAATTTGATTCCTTTTGTTTTCACGTGAAACTACCCCACCCCCACCCTTCATTTTTTCTCAAGTACTCTTTCATCCGGTTCTTGAAAATTACTAGCTGCAGTAATTAAAGTTGAGGTTTTTTTCCAGTAAAAATTGCTGATGGATTTGTGCATGGAAATTGGGAGGATATTGGAGAGAATCTTGGTGGCTTCCAGGGCACTTAAGTAAAGCTGGTAGCAAAAGAAGATTCCCAAATCCCTTGAGACTTCGCCTTTGATATTCTCTTGCTTTCTTTTCTTTAACAAGAACATGTTTTGTGCCTTTAAGCTTCGTGGATTTGTGTGCTGTTGTTGATTTAGAGTCGTAGAATTAGAGGTCTCAGATATTCCCTCAGCAGGGAAGCAGATAAAATGTATATATTATATATTATTCTTTTGCTTTCAAACAAATGTTCTTGCACTTGAACAGATATTCGCTTTTGCTACCCCTCTTAATGCACTTTAGTGTAGAGGAATTATGCAACTTTTCAAAGTTTGAAAAACCAAAAAAGAAAGTTGTGTGTGTGTGTGGGATTGATACTACTGAACACCATTTGAATATTTCCGCACGTCCTTTTATTGCATTTAAAATGATAATATGCTCTTTTAATATACTTTTTACATGCAAAATAATCTCTTTGTGGAATCAATGTATCGCATTCTCAACGATGAATCTTCCGTTATCAATAACGCCGTTAATTAATTAAGGGATATGCTTTCTTCCAAAGTAAGTACTAGTAGTTAATTAGGGCCGTATTCGTATTCATCGTCCAACTTCATATATATATATATACTCATCCAAATATAAATGGATTATGATTGAGATTAGTAAACTAATTAACTATATTCTGAGTGTGAACCTATTCATGATTTCTTTATTACAGGTTTGAAATTTGAGAGACAACCTTAATTATTTAAAGGGACAAAAATTAATTAAGGCAGGGAGTATCATCAACATGATCAATGTAAAGAGTAAAAAGGAAAAGAGAAAGGGAGAAGAATCATTAGGTTATGGGGTGTTAATAAGGCTCAAAAATCATGTAATGAAAGCAGGTTCTTTCCCAATACAAGTGAGCCCTCAATTAGTGTCAGAGTGCAAGTGATTCCTTCTCTCAGGACACCATTAAATATAGCCTTTTGTTGCCTTTGCTCTTTGCAAGAAGTTACCATCCCTTATCTTTTTTTTGCTTTTCTCTTCTTTTTGCCTTCTCTTCTCTCCAAAACTCCACTTTATTCTCCCTCCAACCAAACCCTAAAAAGAAGACCATTTTCCCAACCCCCTCTATCCTTCTCCTGTTTCTATATACTTCCCACCATTGTAGATATAAGTTTCAAGTTTTGAGTACCAAAAACGGATCGCCAAATTAGATTCTAATGCTTCATCGTTGAGGATTCAAGTTTGTATACAACATACATCGATCGGTCTATATATAATATATATAGAAGAATAGCTAGAGAGATTAACTACCAAAATTTATGTTATAAAAACAAGAAATGATGACATCGCCGTCTGAGTTCATTAGCTTCGACTGCAAACCCCATATCTACTCCATGCTTTTGAAGTCTTTTGGAGATCAGACGACTGAACAAACCCAAAAGCTCGAAGAGTTTCTAGCCCGTCTAGAAGAAGAAAGGCTCAAGATTGACGCTTTCAAGCGCGAGCTTCCCCTTTGTATGCAACTCCTCACTAATGGTAATCTTTGGACCCGGCCCATATTTTCTTACACGTAAAATATTCATCCATCTCTTCTACTTGTTCTGAAGCGAAATTAATGCATGCATCTTTAGTACGTAGTTAGTTTCTTGTAACGATTGTATGTATGTTTGGCTTTTTGTAATGGACTGATGGTTGAACAGCCGTGGAAGCATCAAGACAACAGCTGCAGTCACAGAGGACAAACCAAGCAGCTGAGGCAAGACCAGTGCTGGAAGAATTCATTCCACTTAAGAACACCACTTCATCAGACCCGACAGAGAATGAGGGAAATAATATCTCTGCTGATAAAGCTAACTGGATGACATCTGCACAGCTATGGAATCAAGAAAGTGAGGAGGCCAAGCCCCCCCAATCCCCATTAACAACATCTCCTCAAGAAACTGAGATCAAGCTTGCCTTGAACGGGAAGCAGAGAATGAATGGGGGTGGTGCTTTTCATCCGTTTTCATCAAAAGACAGAGTCTCGTCGTCATCATGCGGTGAAGCATTTCCAGAATTAGCACTTGCCTCGTCCCATAAAGAGGAGATGGAAGATAAAAAGAATTCATCGGAGACGAGTTCTAGGAGAGACAACTCTGCAGGTAAGTGCGGCAATAATTCTGTTACTGATCAGAAAGAGCAAGTAAGCAGTGGGACGCCGGCAAATACAACTACTCAAACTCACAGAAAGGCGAGGAGATGTTGGTCTCCGGACTTGCACAGGCGTTTTGTCAATGCTCTTCACATGTTGGGTGGTTCTCAAGGTAAGAACAGTATGCATATATGGTGGACAAAATCATATGGTTAAATCTTGAGGAGGGCCCGAAATCATGTTCTTTAACTGTCAATTATACATCAATCA
>JACGWL010000015.1:7431282-7558346 GCA_034509725.1 Sesamum angolense
CGGCTCCTCCAGGAAAGGTCTTGATGAATATTGTCCTGAACTCTTCAGGAAGTCTACAGCAAAGGTTGTGGGATAATCAGAAGAAGAGTTGGGACATTATATGGGTGGCTCCTCAAAACGAATGTGATGTTTATGGTAAATGTGGGCCTTTTGGAAGCTGCAACCAACAGGATTCGCCAATTTGTTCTTGTTTAACAGGGTTTGAGCCTGTCAATAAGGATGAATGGAGTAGAGGGAATTGGACCAGTGGCTGCTTTAGGAGGACACAGACGCAGTGTGATAGAAGCGATGGTAGCGGTAGCGACAGGGGCGATGGAGACGGATTTTTGAGATTGCAGTTTATGAAAGTACCGGATTTTCCTGAAAAGTTTCCGTCTAGCCTGGAAGATGAATGCAGGAGTAGATGTTTGAGTAATTGTTCCTGCATAGCTTATGCATATGAACCAAACATCGGGTGTATGTTTTGGAGTGAGAGATTGATCGATGTTCAGAAGTTCCCTGGTGTTGGCGTTGATCTACACATTCGTCTGGCGGCTTCAGAACTAGGTAGATTTTTCGATAACTCTTTGCCTTCTAATTTTGTTTATTGCCTTTCAAGATATGCAAACTGAACCGGAGTGACCTTCTCTCTTTGTTTTTTTGTCCTCCCAGACAAGCACAAGGATAAAAAAGTGATTATCATAATCCCAACAGTCGTGGCTTTTGTTTCCATATCCATTGGTGTCTTAATTGCTTGGTGTTGGATCGCCAAGAAAAGAGGTGAACAACTAGCCAGTGGTTAAATTACTTTAGACATACAGAAGATGATAACATTCAGTCGCAATTCATATTCACCATCAATGTCTTTGTGAAATCAGGGGACAGAATAAAAGACCAAAAGACTTCTGAACAAAAGCAAACATTTTCATCAGATTCAACTGCCATTGTGCTCAAAGATGAATCCGAGAAAGTCAACCTCGAGGAGTTGCCATTATTCACTTTTGAGACACTCTCCGATGCAACAAATCAATTCGACGAAGAAAATGCTTGGGAAGGGTGGTTTTGGTCCTGTTTACAAGGTAAAAAATCTTGGATAATATTAACATCCCATTTCCTCTATTGCATCTTGACATCAAGCTGACAATATTGGCATAAAATTGCTGGTTGACTCTAGGGAAAACTGACAAATGGTAAAGAAATTGCTGTCAAGAGGCTTTCAGCAGCTTCTGGACAAGGGATGGAAGAGTTCATGAATGAAGTGATTGTGATTTCCAAACTCCAACATAGAAATCTTGTCAGGTTACTTGGATGCTGTGTGGACAAAGAAGAGAAGATGTTGATATATGAGTACATGCCTAATAAAAGCCTGGACGTCTGTCTCTTTGGTCAGTAATTAAATTGACACCCGTTCTTTGTCAAAATTTGGAACATTTTTCAACAGTATACTATACAGATAACTATTATGTTGTCCACTGCAGATCCTAGCCATCCATCACAAAAAATTCTAGACTGGAGGAAACGCTTTAGCATCATTGGAGGTATTGGCCGAGGGCTCTTGTATCTTCACAGGGACTCTAGACTGAGGATCATCCATCGAGACCTGAAGCCAAGTAACGTGTTGCTCGATGGGGATTGGAACCCAAAAATTTCAGATTTTGGGATGGCGAGGATATTTGGAGGGAACCAAGACCAGGGAAATACAGCAAGAGTCGTAGGAACATAGTAAGTGATTTCTGAATTAGTCCTGTAAGCACGGATTCATTAGTATGTGACATGATATGATATGATAATTTTGCAGTGGATATATGGCACCAGAATATGCAATGGAAGGCAGATTTTCCGAAAAATCCGATGTCTATAGTTTTGGAGTCCTGATGCTTGAGATTATAAGCGGGAAAAAGAACACACACTATTACAATCAAGAATGGTCCTTGAGCCTCTTAGGATGCGTAAGGCCTTTCTCTTTTACTTAAAATTTTGAGTAGAACATTGGTTCCAGGTTAATTAATTGATTCAGCAAACTGTTACCATGTTTTTTCCAGGCATGGAAATTATGGAATGAAGACAATGGTACGAGTTTCGTGGATCAAATGATTGCAAGTTCAAACTTCCAGGGGGAGATCGTGAGATGCATTCATATTGCACTTTTGTGTGTCCAAGAATTTCCTGAAAACAGACCTGCTATTCAAACTGTTCTGTCAATGCTCAGCCGTGAAATCATGGACCTGCCCCTGCCGGAGCAGCCGGTCTTTGCAGAGAAGTGGAACCGTTTTCATGTCGGATCAAATCAGCCCACCAGCCAAATACGATACTCCATCAACGAGCTCACTGTCACAGTAATGGACGGACGATGAAACGGGAATTGTTGAAATGTTTGATGATATGCCTCTTTTACAATGTATAACTGTTTTGATGTTTTGCCGGTTTTTCCTGCCATGTATTGTGTAATGTAATATAATTATGTCATGTGGAGTCTAAATATCATGAATTGATGCTATATATAACGTTGGATCGAACTTTCTGTTGCAAACTCTATTTCATTCAACATGCATATGTCACATGTATAAAGTGCACATGGCACGAGTATAAAATCTTTTCTTAAATAAAATATATGATATCATTTCATATGTTGAATAAAAGTACAAGATGGAATACAGTTTGCGATAGAAAATCCACTCCGATATAATGTATAGTGCACCTATATTACAAACTTCCAAGAATTTTGGGAAGGGAAAAAGACCATTATCCATCCCATATTGTTGGGAACTTTGACTTTTGTCCTGTTTTTTGGACTCCAAAATCAGATCACTTTAGCATCTAAGTTCTTGAGGTTTTAAAGGATCTAATTTAATTACAGTTGGAATGGCAGTTGGGTAGCTGCCCCATCCTACGTGACCTTGAACCTTTTGGGACATGTAAGTTCTTTGAACCTTTTGGAACATGTAAGTAATAATTAGGATCTCCTCCAGGGATGAGTTCAAACCGATTTCTGTCCATTATCTTACATCCTAACTAAATCATTCTGATGCATGTCATCATTATGGTTCTCCTAAATCTCTGATACATGACCTGAAACTTTCAGGTATGGAAACTGTGGATTGAATAGAATGTCGCTGCTTTTATAGAACCGAGGATATCAAGCTCTAGCTACCGGGTAGAGGTGGTGAGATGCATACATTGGGTTATTGTGTGTGCAAGAACTTCCTAAAGATAGGCCATCAATTTCATCTGTGCTCTGAATGACGAGAAGTGAAATTCTGCACCTAAACAACCGGGATTTGCAATAAAGTCTCGCACTTCTTATACAGACACAAGTTCTTCGCAGCAGAGCCAAAAGAGCAGTTGCTCCTTGAACAATGTTACTCTCAGCATGGCCGACGGTTGCTGATACCTCGGTAAAATACATATTTTCCTAAAAATAGATGTAATGTAAAGGGCGTATGTATCATAGGCTATACGCTTTAACCCACAAAACGTTGGATGAATAACTAATTTGTTATTTCAACATTTTGCTGATACACTGGAGATTTTTGCTGGCTTTTTTCCTTTTTCCGTACTTTTGTTCTATCGTTCTCATAAACGTAACTTAGGAATTGTATGTTATATATATGATTGTTCAAACTAGAATTTTTCCAGGCTGCAGATGATAACAAAACAACTTCAGGTGAGGGAAAAAAGATAGTCAGAAGTGAGGGGGCAGAACACATGAGCTGCATTTGTCTCTATCAACTCCAACTGCCCTTTCAATAGATGCATGTAAACAATCCAATCCCCATTGCCCTTTGGACTAGGCATCGGCATGACATATCCTGATTTTCCTCCCCATGGAAAATGGTAAGAACCAAACATCGGAATCCCCCATCCGAAATCCATCTTTCTGACCGGAAAATGCTGCCCTGATGACACCACAACAGCTGGCTCCTCCTTTGTCACCTTGGTGGCATATATCTTCGACAGGCCTAGCTCAGGGCGGTGCTCCTCCACCCAATCAATCAGCCCAAGAAAATGCTCTTTAGTCATCGCACTGTGCAAGAACTCGTGGACTTCATTTGCCACCCAATTCAATGGTTTTTCCTTCAATTCCTCAATTTTCATCTCCCCGAATGGGATAGACAAAACATTCCCAAAATATGAAGCAATCAGTTTTGCTTCGTTTTCATCTCCATCAATCAATCTACTCCTTCCGTCAACCACAATCCCCAGCCTGCAGCAATTATCGCCAGCAGAATCTTTTCCGGAAACAATCATTTTCCAGAGGAATCCGCAGAATGACTCCAGCTTAGTCCTCTTGTTCCCTTTGCTAGTATTGTTATCCATATTGTTCTTATCTATATTGGCCAGTGCTTGGAGCTCGTTGACAATGTCAGCCTTGATGTAATATATGCGACTGATTACGGCTTCTTGATGGGCGTCTTCGGGCTCATCCTCCGGAGGAGGAATAGCAGACATGGGAACATACATGTTCTCAACCGAAAGCTCATAGCCACCGGGCCGTCGGGGGAGGAGGAGTGAGCGGCGGAAGGACGGAGGCTGAGATAATGGCTTGAACTGCGCCATCTCCGCCCACGAAACGAGAAACATATTGGCGGAGTAGGCATCGGCCACCTGATGAGCGAATGTGCATGCCACCACCAATCCTCCACATTTAAGTTGGGTAGCCTGTCGTCAAAATGGAAACAGTATTAGTGTGTGTTTATTTTATTGTGAAAAAAATTATCCTTTTTAAACCTAATTTAATAAATTTCAAGAATATTCACTTTTATCATAATACATTCATATAAAATATTAGATCTTATTTCAAAAATAATTTTCAAAAGCATTTGGTTAAATAAGATATTGAACTTATAAGATGTTAGGGTGCTTGGAATAATAAGGTATTTTTATTGATAATATAAGGGTAAATTGCATAACACTCCCCTGTGTTTTAATGAAATAGCATAAAATTCCCCTATTAATTTAATAAGCAAAAAATCCCCTGTTTTTATAAAATACAGCAAAAAACCCCCTATCTGTTAAAAAAAACGGAGAGTGGCTCACACTCGCCTTTTGTGCGAGTGGGCTTCATTTTTTGCCTTTTTGATGATTATTTTAAGTATGTAAATGTCCATTTTTTGCCCCTTTCTTTCATATCTAAATACATTTTAAAATTTAAATTGATGTACTTATTTTATTTTATTATATATATATATATATTATATTTAATTAATTCAAATTATTTATTGGATTCAACAAATATATCTATTATGAAATATATTAATTTAGATATAAAAACAAATAAACAGTATATAATTTTTTGAAAAATTAAAGTTTTTAATTTAAAACTCAAAATACAAGTTTAATATTCTAAAATTATTTTTAAATTAAAAACTTATATGAAATATAATTTAAATATAAAAATACCTAAACATTTTTAAAAATTAAAAATTTAAATTTAATACAATACAAATTTAATTTACTAAAATTATTTTTAAGTTAAAATAAAATATAAAATCATTCATAATAAATTATATATTATTAACTATGTTAAATTATTATTAACAAAATACTAACAAATTAATTATTTTTAAAATTATATAATTTATAAAAATATTTTTAAAAATTACATTTATTTTTTCTCCTTCTTCTCCGTCGCTAATGGCCGGCCGGCGACGGCACCTGGTGCTGAGGCGACGTCGCCCTGGATCTGGGCGAGATCGCCCAGATCCAGGGCGACGGCGCCTTAATTTGGCCGCGCCCCTTCCAAAAGGGGCGGCGGATGGGGCGACGTTGCAGGGGGTATATAAATTATATATATAGTATATATAAATAATATATATATATATATATATAATATTTAAACTACTTAAGATCTGAACCATTCATTTTTTTCAATTGAAGATCAACGATTGTTATAAAAAGGGTATAACGGTTAATTTAGCAAAAAATTAAGACTGTTAGGGTTTACTTAACGGAAGGAGAGAGTATGCAACATTTTAAAAAACACAGGGATTTTTTTGCCTATTTTTTTAACACAGGGGTTTTTAGCTAAATTTTAAAAACACATGGGGGTTTTATGCAATCTACCCATAATATAATAAAAAAGAATATGACACCATTAAATTTAAATAAATTGTTATTTCTTAACATATTCTGTATTTAAATATTTTAAAAATACTTTCATAAATAGTTACATTAGTTTAACTCTAAAAAAAATTAATAGAAATGGTGAATTATTAACTAAATTTTTGAATAAATACATATATATATATATAAATATTCATGCTAGTCGAATTTTAATTATATAGATATATAATTGATAGTTTCTTTGTTAATGCAATGACTAGTTCTAGTCTTATACTTATAATGTATTAAGTTTATATTTTTAATAAATTTAATATCAATACCAATCTTATTTTTATTTATTATATTAAATTATTATTAAATATAAAATATTTTTCATTTTCTAATGCAAAACAAAATAAAAAATAGCAATAAAATTATTTAAAACACTAGAGAGTGTATGTGTGTGTGCGCGAGAGGGAGAGAGAAGAGACTATGTGTGAGAGAGAGAGAGGGGAGAGGAGAGTGTGCGTAAGAGAGAGAGAGAGAGAAAGAGAGTGGATAGAGTGTGCGCAATATTTTGTCTTCGAAATAATTAGATATCGTCGCACACGTAGTTTTTCTAAGCATATAAAAAAAATATATGAGATGATAAGAAAAAATTTTGTTAAAAAATAAATTATAATTACAATTATAATTATAATAAATATGGAGAAGTAATGAGAAAGAGAAATGTAGGGTAGTTCGTAGTTATGAGGAAAAAAATCATTTTCGTTAGATGAAAATTTTGATTGGCGGAGAACTTATTACTTTGTTAGATGAAAAAAAACTTCAAGAGTGTTAAATATCATTTTTCAAATCACAGAGAGTCTATATATAATTACACCAAATTTCAGAAAATGGGGTGTAATTATCCTTTTATCCTATGACCTATTAATTTTATAGAGCTTATAAAATATTATTAAAAAAATAGAAAAAATAACTTTATAAAATTTAAAATATTTTATTTTTAGATCTTATAATTTAAAAAAAAAAATTCCGAACAAATTTTTGAAGTTCTCAAACATTTTATCAATTATTTTGAGGAGCTTATAAACTTAGCCATACACTCTTTGAGTAAAATTATAAAAATGTTATGATTCCATGAATATTAATACAAGCCTAGAACACACAAGAAAATAAATTGATTCATTAAAAAATAAATTATTATAGTTTTTAAAAAAAAAAATAATTTACTCATTTGTATTAAACCCATAAATATAGTGCGACTGATTCCCGTCGGATCTTGTCGAGGTGCAGAGGCAGGAAAAAGATGGAGAGCATATATAAAATAAAAAGGTTGTGTATGCTCGCCTGAACGGCAAGGACGCCGCGCTTTCTTTCCGGAACCAGCTTGCCTTCAACACTTTCATCAGGATTATACAAATCGATATCCTTCAGGTCGACGTCGGCAAAAGCTTCAACGAAATCTACGCCGCAGTTGTTGCAGAGGAGCTCCGGCTCACCGGCCGCGTTCTTAACTAGGCGGCCGGCAAATGCATAGTATGAAACCAGCGTCTGTGCCAAGGCCGCCTTCAGAACGCCAACCATATGCCCAAACGACAATGGTCCCATGTTATGCTTGTTATCGTAGCAGAAGAAAACGCCGACGTCGACGGGCGGCAAGAGCAAGTCGAGGTTGGACAGCGGCAGCCAGTGCTCTTGCACTGGCAACGCCGCAGCCACCACCTCCGTTTTGCTAATCTTAACTGGAAAATCTCTCATCCTGTACATTTTTTCTTTTCTTTACAGCTTTCTTCCCTGTACGGTTTGGTTTGAGTCTTCGTCTATGTTTGAGCAGACAAGATTTTGGGGTGTAAAACAAAACAAAGCAAAGGTGTGTGGTAACCCATCCGTTGAAGTATTGTCATATATTTATTGCGTACTTGCTGTGGGGGGTACGGACGCCGACGGGGATTGATGGCGGATTGTCATTTTTTTATCATAGTAAACCCTCAATATTAAAATCCTTTGTACAACGATTTCAACGTGCTACATCTAGTGGCTCTTAAATATTTGAGTACTAAATAGAATCTTGTACAGTTGCAAAGTTGAGATTCTATCAACATTATGACTTCGAATTCTCTGTGAATATTATTATATTTTAATATAATTTTATTCTATTTTAATAATAGATGCTCATCAGATATAAATAGAAAAATTCTTGGTCAGACTCAGCTCTGTCAAATTTGAATTAATTATAAAAATAGATGTAATACACTTATCATGTGATTGGTTACAGTTTAAAAAAAGTGATATATTTATTTTGTGATTGAATTAATTCGATCAAATTAGATTTTGATAAAAAATTTTCGATATTTGATTTTACTTAATAAATAATAATTCATCAATTTTACTTTAAAAAACATATTCGGAGTTATATTTTTTTCCCCTTGTGGGCATGCACGTGAAGCTTCAATATTTGATTAGACGCACCATTAATTAATTTGTCCCATTGTTTGTGCATTTATTTTGAGTTTGACACAATACATTGGTTTCGTTGTTTTTATTAGGGTTGGCAATTTCAACCTGAACCCGGAAAACTCACCCCGGACTCGCCCCGTATGGGGCGGGTCTGGGATGCCATTTTTCGGGTTCGGGGCTTGTCTGGGACAGCTAAAACCTGCCTCGGTCGGGTCCGGGGCGGGTTACGGGTTGTCTGTCGACCCGCCCCATTGGACCCCCCCCCGGCCCGTCCAACCCCGCCTCTTTTTTTATTGTATATTATTAATATATACAATATATTATAAATAAAAAATTATCTTATTATATATATGAATCCTAAATAATTTTTGCATATACCCAACTATATATAAAAATACCAAAAATAAAAATTAGTTGATAAAAAATTTAATAATTTAGATGAACGTATTTTTTGTCTTATCCAATTCATTTTAGATTGAAAATTATATTAAAATATTTAAATCTAAACTGATATTATTTATTAAAAAATATTAATTTAATGCATTCTTTGTATAAATTAATTAGGTCGGGACGGGGCGAAATTTTTAGCATGGTGAGGCGAGGTTGGGACGGGTTATGGGGCTGGCAAAAATTAAATGAGGCGGGTCTGGTACGGGTCCAGGCGGGGCGGGGGCGGTTATGGGGCTGGCAAAAATTAAATGGGTGGGTCTGGTACGGGTCCAAGCGAGGCGGGGGCGGGTTATGGGTTTGGCAAAAATTAAATGGGGCGGGTCTTGAATCCGGACGGACCCGTACCAGACCCGCCCCATTGCCATCACTAGTTCTTATACGATAAAGTTATTTATATAAATAGAATAATACGAATATTTGATTTATTTATATATATCAATATGTTAATCAAAATTCGCATATAAAAAGAATATTAAAAATTATATATAATATTATTGTAATAAGAAAGCATTTCAAATTATTCATGGTGGTACTTCATGGTGGTACTCTTTCGACTCTATTCTATGTATTTATTTGTGCAGAAAATATTAATTAAGAGAGAAAAAGCATAAGTTTGTGAGGAGAAAGAAACGTGAAGTAGTGGGTTGAGAAATTAACTAAGTTGCAATTGTGTGGTTACTAAAATTAATTAAAATTACTATTATGCCTAACTTTTTTTTTTTTTTTTAAGACATGAAATAAATTAAAGAATACAACAAAATTATTTATTTAATGCATGATTAAAGCCAATTGGGAGTACATTAGTGGCAGAAGTCAGTTGAGCATCAATTGCAGCAGTCAGCGCTGCACTGAACGGCCAATTAATTATAAGTCATATACTAAAGTTTTTATAATTTTTTTTGTAAAGCTTTTCTGAATACTTAATTATCTGTCAATATCTATCAATCTTATATTATTTATGAAGGAAAACCCGTCTATCGTACAAACTTTTGAATACCTATATTTACCCTTTAATTCATTTTTTTTGTTTAAAAAACTGATCATAATAGTAATTTCAATATTTTTTAATAATTTTATATTTTTTTCTCTCTCTCGACCCACTACTCTATGTTTTCCTCTCACCTTCTCCATATTTTTTTTTGTACTCACGAACTTTTATATTCTAAATAAATCCACAATTATAGTTTATTTTTGTGTCTCACACCTCACCCTACATTTTTTTTCCCCACAAACTTCTTTCTTTCTCCTCACCTCATACTGCCTTTATATCTTTTCACATTTTTTTTCTTAATTTCATACTATAATTTTATATAATCGCTTGGATCGCGTGCAATAACTACTAATTTTTTTTTTTAAAAAGAATTGGAGTCGTTACTGTTCCCCAAAAAAAAAAAAGAAATTCAAAAGTCGTCAATAGTTCTAAAAAAAATTGAACTCGCCTTTTCTTTTAAATTCTATTAAAAAAGTTAAACTTGAACTAGAGTGTGTTTCGTACTATGCAGAGACCAACTAAATTAATTTGGTTATAATTAAATAATTATGTAAAAAATTAGTTATGTGAAAGTCTATTGAATTAAGAAAATGCTATTACTTAGGTATTCATAATAAACAAATTATGTTTTCCGTATTATGGTGCATCAATATTAACAAGAAAACTGTAAAAATTCATAAAAATAAAATAAAAATTGACAATATATACAAAGAGATTTGTCAATAGAAGCAACCGAAAAGGTATTATTTTTAGAAACTAAATGATAATAATTAAACAATTTATTGATCTCATGATCTGTATGGATTGATGCGCTATGTATTTATTTTTTTATATATACTATATAATATTAGAGAGGATCATTCTGATATCCTATTTATTTTGGTTTGTCGTTTATTTCTTAAATAAATTAAGTTAATTAATTAATTACAGTAGACAATTCCTACTATGCAGTAGATAAACTCCTGTTATACAACAAACAACATCACACGCACCTGGCGGGATTCGAACCCACGACCTCTAAGATTATGGGACCTCGTTTTGCCAACTGAGCTAGGCGTCATTGACCACCTATCATGTCTATTATATATTTTGGTAGCTTTTTTTTATTTTTTATTATTCATAGATTTCTTTCTCTCTCCAATTTATGTATTATTTTCTTTATCAATCAAAATATTTATACTACAATATTATTTTATACATTTTCAGGTAATTTTTACCCAAGAAATATGAAATAATTAATCTGATTTGTAAATATTTATTTTAAATAATTTTAGAAAATTATACACATATATAAGATATATCACACTTACTCTTACTATTATTAAGTGTGAAGGGCTTATATAGTAACTACCATTGCTAGCCAAAATGTGTTTAAACTAAACTACCCTCAACAATATTTATTTTTCCAATTCTTTTAAAATTAATTCACTATCAATAATTGTTTAATTAATGTATAATTAAGATTAATTCATTCTCCAATTTTAATTAGTTGTTTATTTTTATTTTATTCTCTTTTATTTAATAAAATAAATATAATAAAAATTTAAAATTTTGTGTACGTATCGAATGTGTTTCAATTACTAGTATAAGATGAAAACATTGAGATATTAATCAATATAACCGTACAAAGCCTCATAATTATTAATTGAATTAATTTAATTGAAAATAATTCGTAGTCTGGCAACCACATTCACGACTTTCAAATTCTTAGGTCGGGACGGGGGCGGGGTTAGGACACATCCAAATATGTAATAAACATACAAGAATAAGATGTGAACGTTTCCAAGTTGGGTGAACCTCTCTATCTTATGCTCCAAAGTACAATAATTGCATTGGTTAAACTGCCGCGGAAATGTATGAACATCTACAAACAACAAAATAGTTCGATAGTACTATATTATTTATGTGAAAGATAAGTTACGAGTTTGAATTTAAGAGGGGTAGGAGGAATTAATTTTGGTCATTTTTAGAGAGAAAAAAATAAAAAACAGTTCTATCTTTATGTGGAATTTTATTTTAGATTTCATGACATTAAATGACACTGAAAGGCGACCAACGAATTTAAATACTTTCTAATATATGGTGATTTTAGAAATTACGGTTGAGAGGTTTTTCTTTTAAACGATATATAAAAAAAGGGTAAAATTCATATTACCCTCCTGTGATATCCTAAATATTCAAATAAGCCTCTGTGATAAAAAAAATACCATATAACTCCTATAAAATTTAAAAAGTTGCATATTACCCTCTTATAAAATTTCATGTTCCCAAAATTGTGACTAAATATGTGTATTTTGCCCCTAAATTGTCAAACTACCCCTGTATTTAAATTATACATATTTTAAAAAATATAATATAAGAAATATAATTTAATTATATGTATATATATAAAGAAAACTAAAAAGATAACACGCTGACGGACGAGAGATTGGCAGTGGGTGGGATGTCAAAATGATCGTTGTCGGACGGGCTTTCCAATGGTGAAAAGCACACGTCGAAAGGTCGTCGAATGCCAGAGAAAAAACTGATAGAAAATGGGGGGCGCGGGTTAGGGGCCAATATGCACTTTTTTAAATTTTACAGGGAGTTATATGATATTTTTTAATCACAGGGGCTTATTTGAACATTTGGGATATCACAGGAGGGTAATATGTATTTTACCCTATAAAAAAATATAATTTTAAAGTAATATTCCATCTATACTAATATAAAAAGTCTCTCACTCACCGCACTGCTAGTGCTAATTTTTTTGTAAAGTAAAAAATGTCTTTCATGATAAAATAACTTATTCAACTTTTCAAAATTTACATTACTTGATAAATTATTATTAATTTTCTTTATTAATGTAATATACTGATTTATATATTTTTACTCTTATTTATAACATATTTTAAAGCATGAAAAATTTATTATATATATATAAAAACGACGTGCTACAATAGCTAGCATATACAATGCCAAGACAGTGGTAATTACTCTCCGTAAATTGTGGGCTCTGTGTGGAGTTGTTCTTGGAAAAGTTTTCGTTGTTTTGGTAAAGAATTTTGGGTTTTGAACTTTCTTGAATTAAGTGTATTAGGAAAATATATGTGTAATGTTAGTCAAACAAGTATGGAAATTAAGTATTTCTTTTGTGGTTGTGATTTTTTATTTTTTTGGTTGATTTGGTGTCATTGATGTTCTAAATGTTTGGTTAGTTTTTTGGTGTTTGATTCTTTTGATGTTCTGACAGAATTTCAGTAATTAGTTTCGTAATTATGGATTTGCGGTGCAACTGGTGTGATATTTGAATCGAATTTTGGACTTTTCTATTTTGTTGTGATTCTTGATATCATTTGGATAATTTGGTTGGATTGATGTTCTAATGGAATGAAATCCCCTTGCCATTATTGCAGACGTCGTTTCATCAATGTTGGTAGCAGTGTTCACGAGCAAGAGCATTGTTTGGGTTTTTCTTGTTGATTGTGATTCTTGAATTTTCGGTTTTCTAGGAATTTTATTTGGATTTTGTCTTATAATTAGTTTTGTAATTGTGGGTTTATGGTGCAATTGGCGCTAAAATATTCTTTTTGGTGGTGATTGTTAGATTTTTTTGGGTCAATTTGTTCTAATTAATGTTCTAATGAATAGGGGTGCTCACGATGCGGTTTCGATTTTTTAATAGTTATTTTCAAGTAGATGCAAGTTTCATCGACCTGTCCCATGTCAATCACTGTTCATAAGAAAAATCTTAAAATATCTTTAGTGAATAAGTTCTTGATTCCCGTTACTAATGAAATGACTGTTTTCTAGAGAAATATGCTTCTGATTTCGCCAAGGGGAAACTTGAGTGTAGTTTTCAGTCCTCGGTTAATAAAGAAAGGAATGCATTTAGTTCGTTCCTACTTTGATAGTTATCTGTTGGTTGACTAATGCTAGCTTCAATAAATGTCCAAGTTAATCCAATTGTTCGTTTCAATTACTTTTCCAACCTAAATTTCATTTTCCTTACTTTTCGTATCACGTCTAATTCCCCCTTTAAGTAGTGGTGCTCACGGTGCGATTTCGATTTTTTAATAGCTATTTTCAAATTGCATTACTTTTTGCGATTTTATAAAATAATTTTTTAAATTGCTACTTTTAAAACCAAAATCAAAGGTGCGGTTTCGGGCGGTTTCGGTGCGGTTTGGCGGTTTGAATACTTACAACAAAAATAAAACATTAAAACTAACAAAAATCAAGAAATAAAATAAGTATTTTTAGGTAGCAAGCTAAATTTAAGTTATGGACATATTAAATATATTGTTAAGAAAGCAAAATAAAAAATTAAATACATCATTGGTCAATCTTCAATAATTAGTACTAGGTAATTAATACTATAGACCATGCAATTGAACACCAAATTTTGACATAAATTCATAAGTAATAAAACAAATTGCATAATGCATACTATGTATCTTGATATAAATATAAAAATAAAAATTAGATATTAAAAAATCATAAGTCAATTGTTAGGACTTGTCAATTTTAAAAAGTATAAGAGATTACAAATAGATCTTAAAATATAACATAAAATTTATATGTGCCATATTAAATAATTATTTAAAAAAAATAAATTTACTAAGTTGTTGATTAAGCTTGTCTTTGTATAAAGATTAAATATATAAATAAAAATATCATTGTTTTTATTATCTAAAATAAAATGTATGATATTGATTAAGAATTATAATATATTGTCGATTTTGATTATAAAGGATGAAAAATTAAAAAAAAAATCAACAAATGGGCTTCAAATTGAATGGGCTTAAGAATTAAACTATTTTGTTGTACAAAGTCCAAATTTGAATTTTACAAAAATGGGCTTTGTAATATGGATCTTTGATAATATATGAATTTTGGGGTTATATAATTTGAATATGAAATTTTTTTAAATTAATTATTTTATCAAATTATTATATATATAATTTAAAAAAATTAAATATATATTTAACGGTGCGGTGTGGTTTTTTACGATTTTTTAAGCTATAAATTAAAATCAAACCAATAGTGCAGTTCAATTTTATTTTAAATTTTATAGTTGCGGTTTGAAAAATAAATCATAAAAATTGGTTCAATTCTATTCGATTAGAGCGGTTTCGGGCAATTTGAACATTTTTTTATCACCCCTACCTTTAAGTGAAAACAAGAACTTTAGAAGACCTACTAAACCCTTCTATCATAGGACGTGTTCAAAACTTGTTGTAAGAGATGATTCACCTTTTAGAAGGGAAAGAAAGTCCAAGATTCAGAATCATCCAGACAGCTGAGCCCACAATACACGAAGAGCTCGAGCCAAAACTTTTGATTTCGAGAACAGATAACTTGTTGCCTTTGCAAAACTTCTAGTTCGAGCTCTAATTTTTTTTTAGCCATATCATTTCTGGAATAAAAAACAAAAGGATTTTCGGTTACGTCATGACTGCTTATCTTTCTTGTATTTTTTTTTTTTTTTTTAGTTTCACTCTCGTTTACCATCATTTAGCAAAGAGAAAGAAGTGAGCTACGACTCTTCTTTATGTTCTAATTTACGTCGTAGTTTTTTTCTTTTTTCAATTATAGTGAGAGTTTCAATATGCCTAGAATGCTTTTAGGCATACGGGGAAATCATTGCGTATGGAATTTTAAAATGTCCCAATGATTTCTTAGCCAAAAAAAGTCTGATTTGACTTAAGTGAAGAATGGAGCTACAATTAGTGACATGACAGCCTTACACATCCAATTAACCATGTCCACGCTTAACATTGCGGGACATCGGCGAAAGAAAGGAAACAAAGATGAATACTTTGGAGAAAAGATGGTTCATACATGAATTATAATGCCACTTGATGTTTGAATTCTTCATTTCTTGAGGAGTCTTATTAAGGTTAGTAGTTTTAATTAGATAGGACTTGTAATTTTACTATGAAGTTACCTTTTTAGTTTCTAATTGGAATAGGGTAACTAGTAGTATAAATAGGGGATGTAATTCTAGACATCAGATCATTTTATTTATCTTTTATTTTCTGCGCTTTTATAAAATTCTCTCTTTCCTTTTACGTGTGATCTTTTTTTTTGGGTGAAAAGTAATTCATCCAAGAATAAGTATAAGGTACTCCGGGCATACCCAGAGAGTTACAAAACTCCACACTTTGGATCAAGGAGCAATCAGTACATGTGGAAAAGTGTCAAAACGAGCTAAAGGCTATGGTTTAAATCGAAATTACAAGAAAATACATTCATTTAGGAGCCCCTAAAGGCTCTGCCAAAGCGACGAGTCCCGCTAGTGCTGCAATGCCATAAACCGACCATTATAGGAAGGGAGACAGGGACTCCCCTCCTATCTTCTGCTTCAATTTCGGTTTAGTCTAAGTGACATCGGCCAATGAAGTCTCTGGCATAAAGTGTTGAGTTGACGTCGGGGAGTTTGTTTCATCGGAGGAGCCCGATGAGTCTGTTGATGATTGCGTCCCTAATCCGGCCTTTAGTGTGGGCGCTTTTTGCACTGCCGCATTCACATTTTGTTGAGACTTGGACGGTCCCGACTGACCTTGTACATCCTTGCCGGTCATTGGGCAGTCTGGATGCTGGTGCTTTTGATGCCTCGTTTCACAACGGTCCACTCAGCGTGCTGCCCCTTCTTCAAACAGTCGTACAATGGTTGCGGCCGGAACTGAAGGTATAATTACACCGGCAGCATATGGCTGGGTGCCTTCGCAAGACCCCTCCAAATGGCCAAACCAATTGCAATCCGTGCAGAATTTGGGTGTGAATTCATAGACAACCGGTTGTTTCCTCATCACACCGTTCGGTAGCATGAAATCCACTTGGTTGAAAAGAAACTTTGAAGTATCGACTTCAACCAAGATACGGGCATACGAAACACTCTCCATCTTTATTGTTAGTGAGTCCATGGCAATAGGCGTACCCAATCTAGAGCTAATCTTCCCTAGTGCATTGGGGTGCCAGCACTCGAGAGGGAACTATGGAAGGGTGGCCTAACTGGTGTCAAACTGATGTCGTCCTCCTTAAACTTAAAACAGTCTGGCATGGTTTTGAGGAGGAGTGGACGGCCATAAACGAAATATGGGCCACCAGCAATGATACGCCGCTTATCTTCGTCTTGTGCGAATCGAAACATGAGTCATCTACTATCATGCTGCTGGAATGATGCCCCCAGGACTTGGAACGTGCACGTGTGGCTTGGAGCCCCAAAAATTTGTCGGCATTGTAACCGACAAGGCAATACCCAACTTAGTTCGAACATCAATCAAGTAGTACGCCCCAAGCTTGGGAGTTTCTAGGTCAACCGCGAATTTTGTGAGCTTGTTTTCATCTGTGAACTTCCGGCTGGAACTAAAACTACCCGCAAAGGTAGGTTTCGCCATACCCTCGATTTTGGTTGTTGCTTCCTTGGCCGACAGTGTCTTTGTGGCTTCATTTGCCGGCAGCACCTCCTCAGGCTGAGGGTTGTAGGAGGCATTGCCGGGATTTGCTCCAAAAGAGGGGGAATACACTAATTCGGAAATAAAGCCCTGAAAATCAATTGAACCAACCTTAGTTACGTTGGTAGGCTTAGCATCTTTCTTGGTCGAAGCAGCGGGGGTAATGGCCGGCTGGGCAATTGTTAGTGCCTTAACGAAAAAAAGGGCGAAATTTGAAGGCTGACCGAATTCTGGGCGAGCAGCAGCTTGAGCAGGTTGCTTGGTCTTCTTATCACTGGGCATGATGAATTAGCTAAAGCAAGGGGAGAAGTCCCAAGTGTTGCAGTCGGTTGAGCAGGCTGGCAGGGCACAAAAATGGCAATGCAGGCTGCAATGAAAGTGACAGTACCTCCAAGTCAAACCAGGCAGCAGAAATGTGCAGACTAGCTTGGCTGAAAGAGGAAAGCAGCAGGTTGTGTAGCAGGAAGACAAACTGTTGCTTGGGCCAAAAGGGGAAATGTTTCACCTAACTCCGACAGGCTGTTTAGTGGCCGGAAAATGGGGGAAACGTCTCTGGAACAAGGCGAAAACCAGGGGATTTCCAGCAGCCCGAACAGAGTTCTCTAGCAACCAAGAAACCCAAAATTTTGGTCGTCGTAGCAGCCAAGAAAACTGAAATTCTGGTGGTGGGAGGTGACCACAAAATGCTAGAAAATGACCGAAAAATGTAGAAAAAAACCCAACAGTACCTGGAATCCTTCACACCGGGCAGCAAGCTGAAACCTTTTCAGCCAGCAGAAGGAAAACCAGCCTACGACAGTAGACTTCTTAGGCAGAACTGGCCGCAGGCAGCAGCAACTGGATTTCATTGGGGAGAGGTTAAAACGCTGGCTAAACTCACTCGAATCAACGAAAACAATCGTTAGAAATGAAGAGCAACACTAGACGACATGTTTAGTAGGAGCCAAACTTGCAAAAGGTTGAAAAGATGCCATCAAAAGGAACATCCATGGTGAGGCACTCTAGAGAGAATGGAGAGCATTTTTTCTAGAGAGAAAAATCTCTTGACCACACTTTTTATGTGTTCTCTTATTAGCATGCTAGGCTAGTTCTTTTATTTTCGATTAGATGCTGTCAATATCTGATGCACGTATGGTGTGAGATCTAATTTGTATTTTCTACCTTCATTCACATGATATTTGTGTTGTTTTCTGTGTTTTTATCACAAATAATGTGATTTATGAATGATATGTATCGTTTTCATTGTCAAGAATATCTACCTAGCCAATTGAACTGTAAATCCGTAATCATTGTTTGTTTAGTTCAATAACTAGTGGTAACACAACATAATTTAGCTACTTGATTGGATTGTGTGATTGCACAATCTAACTTAAATAAAGGGACAACCACACTCCCCTCCCCTGAGACTTTGTGTAATTACACGTAGACTTCTGTGGTTTGAAAAATTATACCTAGCACCCCTGAGATTTGCTTCCGTCTAACAAATTAGTATATCCGTTAGTTAAAAATTCACTAAATTTAATGATATTAATAGAAAAACTGATTAAAAATTTATATGTACCCTCGATTGACTTATGTTAGGTCAAATAATTTTTTTCGAATTAAACTACTCTTATAACGGTGAAAATATACTTTCTCATATGCATTAACACATGAAGACGCATGAGGGTAATTTGATCATAAAAAAATTTATTTGGTCTGCAATAAATCAGAAATAAGTCAATCAGGGGTAAATATAGATTTTTTTTTAATTTTTTTATTAATATTAGCGAATTCGGTGAATTTTGACTGACAGATGAACAAATTTGTTAGAAGGAAGCAAATCTTAGGGGTGCTAGGTGTAAATTCTCAAACCACAGGGCGTCTACGTATAATTACACAAACCTCAAGCGAGGAGTGGAATTATCTCTTAAATAAATCCTCGTAGGAATTTATGGGTTAGAATTGAACGTTTCTAATTATTAATGTTATTGGTAAATTAAATCTTGAGGACGTTCCCAATTTTGTTTACTGATTATAAGGTTAGTCAAGCTGGACGTTCCTTGATTAGCGAAAAGGTAAGAAAATATGATGCCGTTAGTTCGTACCAATGACTATAACCAATTTACCTATTATGAATGATTGTCATCTTTGCATCAATGACTAACCTTGGAATCAAGTATAATCCTGTCTTTAACTGAAAATGTTTCTTCTCATATCTGTTCCTTCTTTTTTATTTTATTTTCTAGATTTAGACTTTAAACATAACTCCCCCTCTTTTTATTTTTATTGGAAGGAATTGATATAATGAGAGCAATTTACAAGCCTATCCTCATGTACTCCCACGTGCATTAATCAAACAAAGTCAGAGCTAATTGTAAAGATTGTTCGAATATGAAGGAAAACTGTCCCTGTTAAGAAGAAATAGAATATGTCCATTTTTTATTTTTTATTTTTTTAATTTGAATTGAGGGTTTTGTTTGACGTCTATGGATTTGTTCTTGAAGAAATTCTTCCCATTTGTGTAACCCGGGCAGCTTAAGGTTTACTTTGTTCCCCTCATTCTTGTACCTGGTTGCGATTTTGTTCGTCGGTTGTGGCCTTGACGGAGACCAGGCACAATTAATTTTAAATTTTAAAATTAATTATTCGTTTACAAAATATATTAATTAGATAAATAAAAAATATAAAACAATTATGAGAAAGCATTCTAAAGTAAGTGAGAATGAAAAAAGGCGTGGAAGTTGAGTAGAGAGAAAATAAAAATTATAAAAATTGACAAATCACAATGAGGTAAGTTACTAAAAAGATATCTTCACTTTATAATAAAGTATAGATTACTGATGAAATGTATCAATTTTTTATTTTCTAAAAGTTGACTTCAATTCATAGGAAAGACAATACCAAATAAACTAAAGGGGTGATGAGAAGTGGGAATTGAATACATGGGCGTATGATAATTGACAACACAGGGGATTAACCTGCGAGGCACCTCTTTTAACAATATAATATTCGAGACAATTAGACCATATTTACTAGCAGTACTAGAATAAATTCAAGAAAAATCAAATCAAGATTGTTTTGGTGATACATTCGACAAAATAGGAAAGCACTTGCTTGTTCCTAATAGTTTGGGACAATGTTGTTGAATATTTAAATTGCATGTTTACTAGCTAACGATATTGTTGTTGATTATATTTTCATTACAATTTTACCATTGTATAAGTTAAATAATTTGTCAAATGTCACAAATCACAACTTGTTCTCACTCTCCAATTCTTTCATCTATATATGAAACAAGTTATTTTGTAGTTCATGTGTGAATCTCTGTTCGAAAGAAAACACCCCTTTTTATCCAAAAATTATACTAAATGGTGTGGAAATATACTTCACTTAAATTGTAGCAAAAGCATAGTAAGAAACGAAAGAAAATTTATACGAATCGAATTTCAAATTATTTTAAAAACACACACACACAAATCAGTGAAGCAAAACTATAAATTGAGCAATAATATCGGACGGGGATTCATTAATTGTAATCAAAATACCAAAAATTCCATTATGTATCGGTCAACCCATCATTGCTTAATCAATTCTTTTTCGGGAGTCCTAGTCCGGGCCATAATAAGCATAAAATAAGATATATCTATTAATGATATGCTAAATTTTATTTAAAGATTTATGAAGAAATAAAAACAAACATTTTCGTTAAATATTGATAATTGAAAATAAAAATAAAAAATATAAAATTAATTTTCTAGAAGCCAACCTGTAATTACAATTTAACGGTAACAAATATTACCGTTGAGAAAATCACCCACACCATATAAAAAAGAAATATCACAAAAATTAGATTAGAAATACAAACAAGTAAGTAGTGGTGGAGAAAAAAATGGAGCGGCCGCTCACAAACCCCTCTATTCTACAACGGCATCCTCGTTGTCTCAGGCGGCCACATCCGCCGCTCTCCTCGGCCGACCGCCCTCAGCCTCTGAATCTTCTTACTTGAGGTACTTGTTGAAAGTCATAACTCAAATCAAATGAGTTCTTTGAATTAATTGTTGTCGGCATTAACAATGTCTTGGTTAAAGGGTTTTGTGTTTCCACTGGAAGATTTAATATGATTATTTCTTGATGATCATCGACTTAGATTACATGTTCTCTCCCCTCTTTTTCTTTATTTCCAGTTTGAAGGTTTTAATTTTTAAAGTTCTTGAAATCCTAAGATTTCAAAAGTAAATTTAAAATGGTTTTTTTTGTTTGCAAGAAACAAGTGGTCGAGAGAAGGTATAGCCATATGCTTATCTAGTGTTTCCCTTTTTTCTTTGCGGGTCTGTTTTTCATGGTGTTTCCTATCGTGTAATGTAATTTTTAATTCACTCTGAACCCTTTCACAGGGGATTCCTATATGTTGGCTGGTACAAACAGAGTGGGAACCAAACTTAAAATGGCTTTTAAAGCTGGAGTTCATGAAACTGTTGGCATTGATTTGGTAAATCTATTGGACTTTTGCATGTTCTTTGTTAATAATGCTTGTGTTTATCGCAATCTTTGATTGGTTGCCATGATAGATATTGACATAATCACTTCCGTGGCAAAGCCTTTGGTTTTCCAAATCATGGCCCTTATTGAAATGTTCGAAATTGTCAGTGGGCTTTGGATTAGCTTGTCATCTTGGTGTGTTGGCTAATCATCCTGCCCTTGGGGTAGAAAAGAATGTGAGTCTTAGCACCGTATAAATGCATGCATGTTTTGTTTGGAAAAAGTTCTTTACTCTTTCTATATTTTACTCTTGTGAAAGTAGTGACAGTGATTTTCTTTTCGTGAGAGGTTAGTGATATTGTCTCAAATTTTCTGAAAGTTGCTGCTAGTGATGCTTGGTTTATGTAGGGCTTTCGTTCTGAAACTTTTTTGCTGTACTTGTTAATATATATGGAGGTGTTACCCACAATATGCTGATGTTGTCAGTAACATCATGTTAATGGTCTGCACAATCTAGAGTAAGACACTGTCTGAAGCTTAAGGGGATTCTATGTAGTAAGTAATTTTTCTGTTTATCCTATTATTACCTCTTTTACCGGTCAATTTGGCCTATCTCCTGTGTTAATGCATATGTGACTGACTAAAATCTAAGTGCCATCCATCAGTGTCTGTTACTTCTATTTAAGTTTGACTTTTTAAAGATCTTAATTATCTCTTTAGACTCTGATGAAACTTTTCAAATCAATTGCAACTTGCCCGAATGATGGGCATCTAGAATGTTATTTCTCAATTGCAGGTCTCTTGGTAATGCAATACATGTTGTTTATGTCTTTCAATTGGAGAATGTTGTTTCTATGTTGTTTTCATCCATGTCTTAGTTTCTTGTCTAACCTGTCTTAATGCAAAGTATAGGAAAGTCAACTGAAGACACCCTTAAAACCCATATTTATGTCAATTGGTTCAGTCGCTAGTGCCATTAAAATTGAACTTGTCTGAAATATGTGTAATGTGCATGTGTTTGATTAGTATAGGTGATCTATACTCGTTTGTAAAAGATTGAGGGCTAGAGTTTGAATTTGGTTTGACAATTCGTGCGCACTAAATAACCTCATATTGTTAAGGATTGTGTGGGAATCAAAGGGTTTTAGTAGGATTTAAATGCTATATGAAACACATGTTGGCTGCTGGAAGTATGCTATTTGACAGCAATGTAGACCCTATTGATAGCCTGCGTATCTTCACATTCCTCTCTTCAGGTTTCTAACTTAAAAGCAACCAATGTCCCTATCAATTCTTCTCTATTATTTCTTCCATATCCTGAATCGAGAAAGTATGAAATCATTGATTTGCACTTTGTCAACTTCAAGCCCAAATTATGTACTGATTTCTTCATAAACGCACATCAGCATTATAATTTGGAAAAGAATAAGACTATGAATTTTTGAGGTTGCTCAAAATATGGAGGATGCAATTATAGAGTTGAAACCTAGATTGGAGAACAAACCTCCTTTGTTTTCGTAAGTTTATTCTTTGTTCATTCACTATGTTGGGTTATATTTTCCTGAGCTTTCTTTATTTTTTTTGTTGTTGTACATTTAATATTCTTGTGTGGATTTTATAGGAACCATGTTGGTTCATGTTATTGACATCTTATTGTTGCAGCTGTATCACAAATATATGTTGGAAAATCTATATTGTTAAGCCAGGAATTATTTTATTTGTAACTTTCAAAATTAAATACTATGTTAAAATGAAGAATGGTTGTCTAGATGCCAATTTAAAATAATATTTTTCAAGGAGATTTGGTAATTCTTTTGTGAATATATGCAATTTTGAGTTTTGATAAATGATCTTTAAGGAATATGGAGTTTTGGTAACTGAAACAATAATAGAGCTGAAATAATTTTTTTTTTAATTGATGAATCAACATCAGTATTTTACTTACAAAATTTGTTTCTCTCTTTTATTCAAAGATTTGTTTTCTCTCGTCAAGTATAATACTTTATTATAAACTGATTTTCTCAAAAAAAAAAAGGCATGAAGTGCACTAATTTCTCTTGAAAATAATGAATATAAATTAACGAAGTACATAAAGTCTTTTTTAGTTGGATTATATGATAGATTTATTAATTTGATTGTTTTCTGATAAATGATGAAAAGTTATGTTTGGTCTTTTCATTGAAAAATCCCTTTTGACTTTTATTGTCATAAAAAAAAGTGACTTGATTTAAAACTGGTTTTTGCAATTCTTGCCAACATTTTAAGATACAAACGGTTTACTATTTTTGGACAAATGGATGTATTTTTGATTTTTCAAGAAAGTGCCTAATTGAGTTTTGTTTTGATAAATGGTGTTTTGAAAAGTTTTTGGGATAATTATTTGAAAAATGTAAGAAAAAAGAAAAATTAATGAAATGGGCAAATTTCAAAAGATTTAAAGGTTTAGGCAAAACTGGTGTTACAAACACCAGTTTTGCCTAGATTTCTGTTTTTCACCAATTAACTCGGATTAAAAAAATTTAAAAGACAAATCTGGGATTTGTAATCCCAGATATGGCAACAATAGCCATATCCGGGATTTGAAATCCCAGATATGGGACTTTTTTTTTTTTTTAAATTATATTTAAGAACCGTGGTTTCAAACCACGGTTCTTATAGAAAAACAAAAAAAAAATATATTTCAAGATGATTGGACGCATGCATGTAAAGTTGCATGCATGCGTCCAAACTCTTGAATGTAAAGAAATGGGATTTGAAATCCCATTTCTGAAAAGTTATCAGAAATGGATTTCAAATCCCATTTCTGAAAAGTTCTCAGAAATGGGATTTCAAATCCCAGATTTTGTGTGTATTTATTCGGAAAAAAATTTTGCTTCCCAAATCACACAAATTTCAGACATTTCGAAAAAAATTTTGCTTCCGAAAAAAATTCTCCTTCCAAGACTCGGTTCATAGTTGCTGAAGTGTGAAATTTTTTTCTTCTAGTGTATAATTTTTTGTTACGGTAAGTCAATTCTATTGATTATATTTTTCTTATTTACATTTCGTTATTTTTTTAAAAAAAAATATTGGTATTACTTTAATTTTTATATATTTTACTTTATTTTGTAGATATGGAGCAACAAAATCATATTGATATTGTTATATATTTTGGAGGTCAACGAATTGATTTATATGATTCTGTAAGTTATGATCGCCCTCCAATCAAATTTATTAGAATATATCGTAGTACAACGTTTGTAGAATTAGAATCTATTTTGTATGAAAAACTTAACCTCTGTAAGATTGAATTTAAGTTACAAGTATATTTCAAATATATAACATGATGGTGATAGAAGACGGGAGATGGTGTTTCCAATTAATACAGATGAAGATGTCCAATTCTTTTTCTCTCCTGTGAGTGGATATAAGACTGTTGAAGTTTTCGTCGAAGCGGAGAAAGTTTACCAAAATATTGTAGCAGATGACTCGTATGTTGGTGATCGTGGAACATATATGTCTATATTAACAGAAGATCCACACAGCTTGCCAGCAGTAACTGAAGCAATGGGTACAGTTGAATTAATGAAAATTATGCTGGTCCATCTACATTCCACCAACAAGACGACGAGTATTCTGAGCCAGAAGCAGATAGTTTCTTAAACCATGATCCAGTGACTCAGAACCAGAGGAGTTTGAAAATAATCAAGATGGTCAAAATGATAGTAATCCTGAAGAGGATGATGATGATGATGATGGTGATGATGTCACCATTGCAGTTATGTTGGAAGTGCTTGGAAATAATGGTAATGAGCCGTCAAGCTATGTTCAAGAGGGAATTGATTTGAACATACCAGCTTCATCGGGCCCACCTTCTCTGTATCCGATAATTCCATTTTTTAATACAACACATCCAGAAGTCGCTGCTGACTCGTATGATATCCCTTGTAGTAGTTGGGTCATTTTTACGACTCAAACTCCGGAGAGCTTGAATATGGAATGGTTTTCAAGAGTAAAGCCCACTTGAAAGCGAGTGTCCAAGATTTCTCGGTGCGGTTTGCAATAAATTTCCTTCGATTTTCTGGTGGTCCTTCGATTAAATTTATAGAGAAGGGGAGGATATACAACACATTAAATCTGGTGTTTCAAACACCAGATTTAATGCACAGTGTGTCCGTGACTTTCAGAAATGGGATTTCAAATCCCATTTCTTTACATTCAAAAGTTTGGACGCATGCATGCAACTTTACATGCATGCGTCCAATCATCTTGAAATATATATATATTTTTTTGTTTTTCTATAAGAACCGTGGTTTGAAACCACGGTTCTTAAATATAATTTAAAAAAAAAAAAAGTCCCATATCTGGGATTTCAAATCCCGGATATGGCTATTGTTGCCATATCTGGGATTGCAAATCCCAGATTTGTCTTTTAAATTTTTTTAATCCGAGTTAATTGGTAAAAAACAGAAATCTAGGCAAAACTGATGTTTGTAACACCAGTTTTGCCTAAACCTTTAAATCTTTTGAAATTTGCCCATTTCATTAATTTTTCTTTTTTCTTACATTTTTCAAATAATTATCCCAAAGTTTTTTGCTAGGATTCAATGAAAAGTTTTTTCAAGATTATATATATATATATATATATATATATATACTTAATATAAAATTAAAGAATGAAATTGGCATCTAGACAACCACTATTCAATTTAGTAATGGTATTTAATTTTTTAAGTTCATAAATGATTTAATTTTTGGTTGTGCAATACTGATTTTCGGACATAGTTCATCGTGATACATCTACAATGTTCAGATGTTAATTTTATGAACTAAAATGGGGTTTCTATAAAGTTTATACAAAAATCTGAATGTACAGCAAACAAAAAATATTAAGAAAGCAAAATAGGGAGCAAAACCTAACATGATGGATAAATTGAGAATAAACAAGCAAAAACTGTGGACGGTTATCTCCGGTTTAGGCCTCAACTCCGAATTGCCTTGCGTCCGTCACATTTAAAGCACCCTCGAAATTCATAATTCTATCGTTTCCAAATTAGAGTGTTGAGAATGTGAAGGTTTATCGGGAATCAGACATGCTCTTTGGTTTGAAGTTTTCAAAGGGAAATACAATGGTCTCACATTTTCTGATTTTCAGGTATAGGAGAAATGGTTAGAGAGGAAAGATAAGGATAGAGGTTGCTTTTTTGTTAGAAAAATGACAGAGAAGAAGAGATAGATGCATAGGCTATCGTTTGGGTCTAAATGATGTCAAAGTGTATTACTTTTAGTTGCCAATAGTTTCAATTGAGTGTTCAAATCCTATTTCAACCTTTAAATACCCACATAGTCCTTAACGAGATGAAGGTATTTAGGTAAGCATAGAATTGAAAAACTGAATACAAACTTTAGAGGCCGCTCGATCTTTAAGAAACGAGTATAGGTAGATTGCATGTGATTTCTGTTCTGCATTTCTCTAATTCATATGCTTTGCTGCTTCTTTTTTTCAGCTTAATGACGGCGAAGATGATTCAAAGCAAGAGTCTGCCTAATGCGCACTAGCTTCCATGTTGACTCGTGGGTTCTCAAGGACATCGGCATCGGCAGGCAGACATCTAATGTAATAAAAATGCTTTGTTTGTTATACTTACTTTGTGTTATGCCGAAGATTGTTCCCCTGCTCGAACAGGGTGTGACTTGGTTCTTTAGCCAAAGAAATAAAAGTTTTGATTCAATAATGATTGCAACTGTGCTGCTTGACTTTATTAATCAAGCCTAAAGTATATTATAAACTCAACTGAAACATTATACACCAAAATACATCGAATACTGAAAACATGCATATGGCAAAAGAATAGACCAACTCTGTCATGCCTGAACCACAACAACTCACCATTCCTATGATTTGCGATTTCTCTCATAAAAGTCGTCTACTACGAATCTTGCGTCATTTATTTCAAGCGTCAGTCCCAATTTCCCAACTCAAAATCACTTGTCTGCTGCATATCCACACCAATGAACTCCCATTGCAAGAGGCAATCCCTAGGAATTTCTTAATCAAACCGATCAAGATTTCTGCAAACGTGAATGATGTAATAACAAAAATCACATTATTCTTCACTTTGTATGTTTTTGTACCTTAGAGGACTATTATTGGTTGAATAAGAATTAATCTATGCTCTATATCTATATTTATATCTATTTCTACATCTATACATTATATAAAAGTATGAATATGTCATGTGTTTGTTCCCATTGTGAAAAGTCATTATATCCTTGCTTAACAAATCTTTTTTTTGTATTAAATCAAAATTAATTATAAAACAATAACATTCTATCAAAAGAAGACTATTTAAGAGTTCTAATACCTCTAAGCTACTTGAAAATTGATAAGTATAAATAAGCGTATAATATTTCTACTTGATTAATTTGTTAGAAGATTAAAGATATAAATTTATTTAAAGATATTACATAGTATAGTTTAAAACCAATAGCATCGGGAATAATATATAAAATATTAACATAAACTGCAAAAAATTTTTTGTAGAATGAATAATATATTCCAAAAGATAATTAGGTAAATAATATATATTTTAACACGATTAGTTTTCTAGGAATGATTTTAAATATATTTTTAGATCATTGTCATATTTTAAATTAATATCATATGAGGAAGATATAAATACTACTCCAAACTTCAAAAAAAGAAAAAAAAAAAAAGCCAACTGATTATAATTAAAAGTGAATTACAAATAACAAATTAAATGATTTCCTCATCAATAAAAACTATTATTATCAAATATTTTGAATATAATTGTATACTAATGATTCAATGATAAAAATATAAATAAAATTATGAATTTAATATTTTTTATAACTAATGAGTGGCGTATTTACTTTTAAAAATATATTTGAATATACTTCCTAGTATACACAAAAAACATAGAATTGGGGATCTTTGGATTATTTCGCCAAACATCATCAATATTCTTACAAACATGGACATCTTGTAATATTTGTTACAATGAGAACGAGGTGTACCAAGCTATAATGATTGGGATCTAAAATTTCATCACTACTATAAATACATGGCTCCAAATTAGGGGTGACAATTAGATCCGAATTGAGCAAGTTGCATCTCTAGTGACGACAATGGGACGGGTCTGGTACGGGTCCGCCCAGATTCAAGACCCGCTCCATTTAATTTTTGTCAGACCCATAACCCGTCCCGCCCCATTTAATTTTTGCCAGCGCCATAACTCGCCCCCGCTCCGCCTGGACCCGTACCAGACCAGCCACATTTAATTTTTGACAGCCCCATAACTCGCCCCCGCCTCGCTTCGCCATGCTAAAAATTTCGCCCCATCCCGACCTAATTAATTTATACAAAGAATACATTAAATTAATATTTTTTTTAAGAAATAATATCAGTTTAGATTTAAATATTTTATATAATTTTCAATCTAAAATGAATTGGATAAGACAAAAAATACGTTCATCTAAATTATTAAATTTTTTATCAATTAATTTTTTTTTTTGTATTTTATATATAATTGGGTATATGAAAAAATTATTTACGATTCATATATATATAATAAGATAATTTTTTATTTATAATATATTGTATATATTAATAATAAATAATAAAAAAGAGGCGGGGTGGACCGGGGCCGGGGCCAGGTCCAATGGGGCGGGTTCGAGACAGGACCCGTAACCCGCCCCGGATCCAGCCGGGGCAGGTTTTAGCTGCCCCAGACCCGACCCGAACCCGAAAAATGGCATCCCAGACCGGGGCCTGAATAAAAAAGATTAAGAGTGGGGCGGATAATGGGTCCTAGAACTTGGACCCAACCGGGTCTAGACGGGTCTCGGGTCCTGCCCCGGAATAATTAATTAATATTCATATATATTATCTTGCTTTATTTTGATAGAATAAAATACTACAAAGTATTATATCGCTTTATTTGTTTATTGTTAAGCATTTTTTCAACAATTGATGAAATGAAAAATTGTTCCACAATACTTAACGAAGAAGAAGTTGTTAGTAATGTATAATTATTATAGGTTATTTGGATTGTTTTGTTATAATTTTTTTATATATATAGAGTACTATATTTACTATCGCTCGAATTATTCTTGTATTGATTTCACTTACTTAAGTATTGAACTGCTATAATTTGGACATTGGCTAATATTGTTTTCACCAACTTTTGTGGATGCAGTCGGGAATCATGTTGACAACTTAAAATTTAGTTCAAGAATCTAAATGTAAAGTTATGCGATCTTATTCTCAACCTCAAATAAAATATTCCCCCTGTTTAAGGTTTTATTTTTAAATGGACTTTTCCAACTCTCAACTGTTAGGTTTCTGGAATGCATTTCACTCCAAGAATCTGAAACAAACCATATATAAAAATGATTATGAGGATGTTAATGTGTCAAGTTTGAGAATTGATTTCATTTAACACTTCAAGTGGCCAATTGCTTAAAGAGAATTGATAATGACAACAACAAAGAACGAGCTAAGACAACATGTTGATCTTCTATCTACGTGCAAAATCATTAAAAATATGTGGTTTCCAAAAGTTAAAGATAGACAGTTTATTATGTTTATAAAAGTTAACTGAGGGCGAACTATTTACTCCTACTTAAAAGGTGTAGCGTTGAGACATTCTCTATGAGAGGTGAGAATTGTTTGAATTCACCATAGCCACCATCACTATTGTAATCTCGTTTAATTATAGTTGACATATCCAAATTGAGAAGTTGACGTGAGGATCAATGTGGATCTTCTAGATCATTCAAGCAGTGGGGCAAGCACAAATTTGATGCTTGAAACTCCATTTATAACTTGAACTATTGTCCAAGTAGTTGTAACATAGATTCTATCGAGCTATCATTTGATAGGCTTAACGATGATTGAATTGATCACCAAATATGTAAAGATAGTGAGAGAACCTAACTCTCACTGCTATGTGGGCGGAAAGTTTCATGGCTAGAAGTGATATGAAAATATTGTCTAATGGAGTGGTAGTCTTTCACATGGACATAGGAGAAATTATGATACATAATTACTAGGGATAATTACACTCCCCTCCCTGAGGTTTGGTGTAATTATACATAGACCCCATGTGGTTTGAGAAATTACACTTAGCACCCCCTGATGTTTGCCTATATATAAAAAATAAGTCCATCCGTTAGTCAAAATTAATGAAATTAACCGATATTAACAAAAAAATCAGAAAAAAATCTATATTAATCCTTGATTGACTTATTTCATGTTAAATAAGTTTTTTTGGACAAAATTACTCTTATAACGGTGAAGATATACGTCCTCACATATATTAACGCGTGAAAACATATGAGGATAATATGATCATAAAAAGATTTATTTGACTTGCAATAAATCAGTAATAAGTCAATTAAGAGTTAATATAATTTATATTTTTGATAATATCTGTAAATTCGATGAATTTTGACTTACAAATGGACTTATTTGTTAGATGAATGTAAACCTCAGTGGTACTAGATGTAATTTTCCAAACTACAGCGGGTCTACATGTAATTATACCAAAACCTCAGGGGAGGAGAGTGTAATTATCCTAATTCTGATGTCGCCAAGGGGAAACTCAAGTGTAGTTTTCAGTCCTCGGTTAATAAAGAAGGGAATGCATTTAGTTCGCTCATACTTTGATAGTTATCTGCTGGTTGACTAATGCTAGCTTCAACAGATGTCCGAGTTAATCCAATTGTTCGTTTCAATTACTTTTCCAACCTAAGTTTCATTTTCCTCACTTTCCGTATCACGTCTACTCCCTCTTTTAAGTAGGGGTGCTCACGGTGCGGTTTCAATTTTTTAATAGCCATTTTCAAATTGCATTGCTTTTTGCGATTTTATAAAATTTTTTTAAATTGCTACTTTTAAAACAAAAATCAAAGGTGCGGTTTCGGGCGGTTTCGGTGCGGTTTGGCAGTTTGAATACTTACAACAAAAATAAAACATTAAAACTAACAAAAATCAAGAAATAAAATAAGTATTATTAGGTAGCCAACTAAATTTAAGTTATGGACATATTACATATATTGTTAAGAAAGAAAATAAAAAATTAAATACATCCTTGGTCAATCTTCAAAATTAGTACTAGGTAATTAATACTGTAGACCATGCAATTGAACACCAAATTTTGACATAAATTCATAAGTAATAAAACAGATTGCATAATGCATACTATGTATCTTGATATAAATATAAAAATCATAATAGATATAAAAAAATCATAAGTTAATTGTTCGGACTTGTCAATTTTAAAAAGTATAAGATATTACAAATAGATCTTAATATATAACATAAAATTTTATATGTGCCATATTAAATAATTATTTAAAAAAATAAATTTACTAAGTTGTTGATTAAGCTTGTTTGTATAAAAATTAAATATATAAATAAAAGTACCATAGTCTATTATTAGCTAAAATAAAATGTATGATATTGATTAATAATTATAATATTGTCAATTTTGATTATAAAGGATGAAAAATTAAAAAAAAAAATCAACAAATGGGCTTCAAATTGAATGGGCTTAAGAATTAAACAATTTTGTTGTACAAAGTCCAAATTTGAATTTTACAAAAATGGGCTTTGTAATATGGATCTTTGATAATATATGCATTTTGGGGTTATATACTTTGAATATGAAATTTTTTCAAGAAATTAATTATTTTATCAAATTATTATATATATACAATTCAAAAAAAAATATAAATTTAGCGTGCGGTGTGTTTTTTTTGCGATTTTTTTAAGCTATAATTAAAATCAAACCAATAGTGCGGTTCGATTCATTTTAAATTTTATAATTGCGGTTTGAAAAATAAATTATAAAAATCGGTTCGGTTCGATTCGATTCGATTAGAGCGGTTTCGGGCAGTTTGAACATTTTTTTATCACCCTACCTTTAAGTGAAACCAAAACTTTTGAAGACCTACTAAACCTTCTATCATAGGACGTGTTCAAAACTTGTAGGAGATGATTCACATTTTGGAAGGGAAAGAAAGTCCAAGATCTAGAATCATCACAAACAGCTGAGCCCACAATACACGAAGAGCTCTAACCTTTGGCTTGAGCTACTTTTGATTCCGGGAACAAATAACTTGTTGCCTTTGCAAAACTTCTAGTCCGAGCTCTCGTTGTTTCTTTAGCAATATAATTTCTGGAATAAAAAACAAAAGGATTTTCGGTTACGTCATAACTGCTTATCTTTCTTGTATTTTTTTTTTTTTCCAGTTTCACTCTTCTTTACCATCATTTATCAAAGAGGAAGAAGGGAGCTACGACTCTTCTTTATGTTCTAATTTACGTCGTAGTTTTTCTCTTTTTTCAATTATAGAGAGTTTCAATACGCGTAGAATGCTTTTAGGCATACGGGGAAATCATTGCGTATGGAATTTTAAATGTCCCAATGATTTCTTAGCCAAAAAAAGTCTGGTCTGACTTAAGTGAAGAATGAAGCTACAATTAGTTACATGACAGCCTTACACATCCAATTAACCATGCCCACGCCTAACATTGCGGGATATCGGCGAAAGAAAGGAAACAAAGATGAATACTCTGGAGAAAAGTTACATGAATTAATGCCACTTGATGTTTGAATTCATCCTTTATTGAGGAGTCTTATTAAGGTTAGTAGTTTTCATTAGATAGGACTTATAATTTTACTATGAATTTACCTTTTTAGTTTCTAATTGGAATAGGTAACTAGTAGTATAACGGATGTAATTCTATATCAGGTCATTTTTTTTATCTTTTAGTTTCTGCCCTTTTATAAAATTCTCTCTTTTCCTTTTATGTGTTATCTTTTTTTTTTTGGGTGCAATGTAAGTAATTCATCCAAGAATAAGTACAAGGTACTCCGGGCATACTCGGAGAGTTACAAAATTCCACACTTTGGATCAAGGTGCAATAAGTACATGTGGAAAAGTGTCAAAACAAGCTAAAGTCTATGGTTTAAATCGAAATTACAAGAAAATACATTCATTTAGGAGCCTCTAAAGGCTCTGCCAAAGCGACGAGTCTCGCTTGTGTGCAATACCATAAACCGATCATTATAAGAAGGGAGACCGGGACTCCCCTCCTATCTTCTGCTTCATTTCTTCTAAGCAACATCAGCCAACGAAGTCTATGGCATAAAGTGCTGAGTTGACGTCGGGGAGTTTGTTTCATCGGAGGAGCCCGATGAGTCTGCTGATGATTGCATCCCTAATCTGGCCTTTTGTTTGGGCACTTTCTTCACTGCCGCATTCACATTCTGTTAAGACTTGGACGGTCCCGACTGACCTTGTACATCCGTGCCGATCATTGGGCAGTCTGGATGCTGTGCTTTTGATGCCTCGTTTCACAACGGTCCACTCAGCGTGTTGCCCTTTTTCAAACAGTTGGTACACGACCGTGGCCGGAACTGAAGGTATAGTTGCACCGGTAGCAGGCGGCTGGGTGCCTTCGCAAGACCCGTCAAATGGCCAAACCAACTACAATCCGTGCAGAATTTGGGTGTGAATTCATAGACAATTGGCTATTTCCTCATCACACCGTTCGGTAGAATGATATCCACTTGGTTGACAAGCAACATTGAAGCATCGACTTCAACCAAGATACGAGCATACGAAACTCTCTCCATTTTCATTGTTAGTGAGTCCATGTCAATAGGCGTACCCAATCTAGAGCCAATCTTCCCTAGTGCATTGGAGTGCCAGCACTCGAGAGGGAACGACGGAAGGGTGGCCGAAACTGGTGTCAAACTGATGTCGTCCTCCTTAAACTTAAAACAGTCCGGCATGGTTTTGAAGAGGAGTGGACGGCCATAGACGAAATATGGGCCACCAGCAATGCTACGCCGCTTATCTTCGTCTTGTGCAAATCGGAACATGAGTCATCTACTGTCATGTTGCTGGAATGATGCCCCTAGGACTTGGAACGTGCACGTGTGGCTTGGAGCCCCGAAAGTTTGTCGGCAATGTAACCGCAAGGCAATACCCAACTTAGTTCGAACCAATCAAGTCGTACGGCCCAAGCTTGGGAGTTTCTAGCTCAACAGCAAATTTTGTGAGCTTGTTTTCATCGGTGAGCTTCCGGCTGGAACTAAAACTACCCGCAAAGGTGGGTTTCGCCATACCCTCGACTTTTGTTGTTGCTTCTTTGGCCGACAGCGTCTTTGTGGCTTCATTTGCCGGCAAACACTCCTTAGGCTGAGGGTTGTAGGAGGCATTGCCGGATTTTCTCCAAAAGTGGGGGAAGACACTAATTCGAAAATAAAGCCTTGAAAATCAATTGAACCAACCTTAGTTACGTTGGTAGGCTTAGCATCTTTCTTGGTCGAAGCAGCAGGGGCAATGGCCGGCTGGGCAGTTGTTAGTGCCTTAACGAAAAAGGGGGCAGAATTTGAAGGCTGGTTGAATTCCGGGCGAGCAGCAGCTTTAGCAGGTTGCTTGGTCTTCTTATCCTTGGGCATGATGAATTAGCTAAAGCAAGGGGAGAAGTCCCAAGTGTTGCAGTCGGTTGAGCAGGCTGGCAGGGCACAAAAATGGCAATGCAGGCTGCAATGGAAGTGACAGTACCTCCAAGTCAAACTAGGCAGCAGAAATGTGCAGACTAGCTTGGCTGAAAGAGGAAAGCAACAGGTTGTGCAGCAGGTTGTGCAGCAGGAAGACAAACTGTTGCTTGGGCCAAAAGGGGCAATGTTTCACCTAGCTCCGGCCGGCTGTTTAGTAGCCGGAAAATGGGGGAAACGTCTCTGAAACAAGGCGAAAACCAGGGGATTTCCAGCAGCCCGAACAGAGTTCTCTAGCAGCCAAGAAACCCAAAATTTTGGTGGTCGTAGCAGCCAAGAAAACTGAAATTCTGGTGGTGGGAGGTGACCACAAAATGCTAGAAAATGACCGAAAAATGCAGAAAAAAAACCAAACAGTACCTGGAATCCTTCACACCGGGCACAAGCTGAAACCTTTTTAGCCTGCATAAGGAAAACCAGCCTACGGCAGTAGACTTCTTGGCAGAACTGGCCGCAGGCAGCAACAACTGGATTTCACTGGGGACATGTTAAAACGCTGGCAAAACTCACTCGAATCAACGAAAACAATCGTTAGAAATGAAGAGCAACACTAGACGACATGTTTAGTCGGAGCCAAACTTGCAAAAGGTTGAAGAATGCCATCAAAAGGAACATCCATGGTGAGGCACTCTAGAGAGAATGGAGAGCATTTTTTCTAGAGAGAAAAATCTCTTGACCACACTTTTTATGTGTTCTCTTATTAGCATGCTAGGCTAGTTCTTTTATTTTCGATTAGATGCTGTCAATATCTTATGCACGTATGGTGTGAGATCTAATTTGTATTTTCTCTTTCATTCACATGAATATTTGTGTTGTTTTCTGTGTTTTTATCACAAATAATGTGATTTATGAATGATATGTATCGTTATTCATTGTCAAGAATATCTACCTAGCCAATTGAACTGTAAATCCGCAATCATGTTTGTTTAGTTCAATAACTAGTGGTAACACAACATAATTTAGCTAGTTGATTGTGTTGTGTGATTGCACAATCTAACTTAAATAAAGGGACAACCACACTCCCCTCCCCTGAGGCTTTGTGTAATTACACGTAGACTTCTGTGGTTTGAAAAAAATTACACCTAGTACCCCTGAGATTTGCTTCCGTCCAACAAATTAGTCTATCCGGTAGTTAAAATTCACTAAATTTAATGATATTAATAGAAAAACTGATTAAAAATTTATATATACCCGATTGACTTATGTTAGGTCAAATAATTTTTTCGAATTAAACTACTCTTATAACGGTGAAAATATACTTTCTCATATGCATTAACACATGAAGACACATGAGAGTAATTTGATCATAAAATAATTTATTTGGCTTGCAATAAATCAGTAATAAGTCAATCAGGGGTAAATATAATTTTTTTTTAATTTTTTTATTAATATTAGCGAATTCGGTGAATTTTGACCGACAGATGAACAAATTTGTTAGAAGGAAGCAAATCTTAGGGGTGCTAGGTGTAATTTTCAAACCACAGGGCGTCTACGTATAATTACACAAAGCCTCAAGGGAGGAGTGGAATTATCTCTTAAATAAATCCTCGTAGGAATTTATGGGTTAGAATTGAACGTTTCTAATTATTAATGTTATTGGTAAATTAAATCTTGAGGACGTTCCCAATTTTGTTTACTGATTATAAAGTTAGTCAAGCTGGACGTTCCTTGATTAGCGAAAAGGTAAGAAAATATGAGGTCGTTAGTTCGTACCAATGACTATAACCTATTTACCTATTATGAATGATTGTCATCTTTGCATCAATGACTAACCTTGGAATCAAGTATAATCCTGTCTATAACTGAAAATGTTTCTTCTCATATATGTTCCTTCTTTTTTATTTTATTTTCTAGATTTAGACTTTAAACATAACTTCCCCTCTTTTTATTTTTATTGGAAGGAATTGATATAATGAGAGCAATTTACAAGCCTATCCTCATGTACTCCCACGTGCATTAATCAAACAAAGTCAGAGCTAATTGTAAAGATTGTTCGAATATGAAGGAAAACTGTCCCTGTTAAGAAGAAATAGAAGATGTCCATTTTTTTTTTATTTTTTTAATTTGAATTGAGGGTTTTGTTTGACGTCTATGGATTTGTTCTTGAAGAAATTCTTCCCGTTTGTGTAACCCGGGCAACTTAAGGTTTACTTTGTTCCCCTCATTCTTGTACCTGGCTGCGATTTTGTTCGTCGGTCGTGGCCTTGACGGAGACCAGGCACAATTAATTTTAAATTTTAAAAATTAATTATTCGTTTACAAAATATATTAATTAGATAAATAAAAATATAAAACAATTATGAGAAAGCATTCTAAAGTAAGTGAGAATGAAAAAAGGCGTGGAAGTTGAGTAGAGAGAAAATAAAAATTATAAAAATTGACAAATCACAATGAGGTAAGTTACTAAAAAGATATCTTCACTTTATAATAAAGTATAGATTACTGATGATAAATGTATCAATTTTTTATTTTCTAAAAGTTGACTTCAATTCATAGGAAAGACAATACCAAATAAACTAAAGGGGTGATGAGAAGTGGGAATTGCATACATGGGCGTATGATAATTGACAACACAGGGATTAACCTGCGAGGCACTTCTTTTAACAATATAATATTCGAGACAATTAGACCATATTTACTAGCAGTACTAGAATAAATTCAAGAAAAATCAAATCAAGATTGTTTTGGTGATACATTCGACAAAATAGGAAAGCACTTGCTTGTTCCTAATAGTTTGGGACAATGTTGTTGAATATTTAAATTGCATGTTTACTAGCTAACGATATTGTTGTTGATTATATTTTCATTACAATTTTACCATTGTATAAGTTAAATAATTTGTCAAATGTCACAAATCACAACTTGTTCTCACTCTCCAATTCTTTCATCTATATGAAACAAGTTATTTTGTAGTTCATGTGTGAATCTCTGTTCGAAAGAAAACACCCCTTTTTATCCAAAAATTATACTAAATGGTGTGGAAATATACTTCACTTAAATTGTAGCAAAAGCATAGTAAGAAAACGAAAGAAAATTTATACGAATCGAATTTCAAATTATTTTAAAAACACACACACACAAATCAGTGAAGCAAAACTATAAATTGAGCAATAATATCGGACGGGGATTCATTAATTGTAATCAAAATACCAAAAATTCCATTATGTATCGGGTCAACCCAATCAATCATTGCTTAATCCAAAAACTAGTAAAAGTCATTGGGCCGTATCCGCTCAATAACTTATAGTACACATAGTCTTAACATATTAATTTTACATCATTAATAATATAATATATAATTCTATTAATTAATTAAGATATATGCTAAATTTTATTTAAATTTATGAAGAAATAAAAAACAAACATTTTCGTTAAATATTGATAATTGAAAATAAAAATAAAATAAAATATAAAATTAATTTTCTAGAAGCCAACCTGTAATTACAATTTAACGGTAACAAATATTACCGTTGAGAAAATCACCCCACACCCATATAAAAAAGAAATATCACAAAAATTAGATTAGAAATACAAACAAGTAAGTAGTGGTGGAGAAAAAAATGGAGCGGCCGCTCACAAACCCCTCTATTCTACAACGGCATCCTCGTTGTCTCAGGCGGCCACATCCGCCGCTCTCCTCGGCCGACCGCCCTCAGCCTCTGAATCTTCTTACTTGAGGTACTTGTTGAAAGTCATAACTCAAATCAAATGAGTTCTTTGAATTAATTGTTGTCGGCATTAACAATGTCTTGGTTAAAGGGTTTTGTGTTTCCACTGGAAGATTTAATATGATTATTTCTTGATGATCATCGACTTAGATTACATGTTCTCTCCCTCTTTTTCTTTATTTCCCAGTTTGAAGGTTTCGATTAATTATTTAAAGGTTCTTGAAATCCCACTAAAGATTTCAAAAGATAATTTAATCAAATGGGTTTTGTTATTTTGTCCAGGAATTGCAAGAAACAAGTGGTCGAGAGAAGGTATAGCCATATGCTTATCTAGTGTTTTTTTTGCGGGTCTGTTTTCATGGTGTTTCCTATCGTGTAATGTAATTTTAATTCACTCTGAACCCTTTCACAGGGGATTCCTATATGTTGGCTGGTACAAACAGAGTGGGAACCAAACTTAAAATGGCTTTTAAAGCTGGAGTTCATGAAACTGTTGGCATTGATTTGGTAAATCTATTGGACTTTTGCATGTTCTTTGTTAATAATGCTTGTGTTTATCGCAATCTTTGATTGGTTGCCATGATAGATATTGACATAATCACTTCCGTGGCAAAGCCTTTGGTTTTCCAAATCATGGCCCTTATTGAAATGTTCGAAATTGTCAGTGGGCTTTGGATTAGCTTGTCATCTTGGTGTGTTGGCTATCATCCTGCCCTTGGGGTAGAAAAGAATGTGAGTCTTAGCACCGTATAAATGCATGCATGTTTTGTTTGGAAAAAGTTCTTTACTCTTTCTATATTTTACTCTTGTGAAAGTAGTGACAGTGATTTTCTTTTCGTGAGAGGTTAGTGATATTGTCTCAAATTTTCTGAAAGTTGCTGCTAGTGATGCTTGGTTTATGTAGGGCTTTCGTTCTGAAACTTTTTTGCTGTACTTGTTAATATATATGGAGGTGTTACCCACAATATGCTGATGTTGTCAGTAACATCATGTTAATGGTCTGCACAAATCTAGAGTAAGACACTGTCTGAAGCTTAAGGGGATTCTATGTAGTAAGTAATTTTTCTGTTTATCCTATTATTACCTCTTTTACCGGTCAATTTGGCCTATCCCTGTGTTAATGCATATATGTGACTGACTAAAATCTAAGTGCCATCCATCAGTGTCTGTTACTTCTATTTAAGTTTGACTTTTTAAAGATCTTAATTTTCTCTTTAGACTCTGATGAAACTTTTCAAATCAATTGCAACTTGCCCGAATGATGGGCATCTAGAATGTTATTTCTCAATTGCAGGTCTCTTGGTAATGCAATACATGTTGTTTATGTCTTTCAATTGGAGAATGTTGTTTCTATGTTGTTTTTCATCCATGTCTTAGTTTCTTGTCTAACCTGTCTTAATGCAAAGTATAGGAAGTCAACTGAAGACACCCTTAAAACCCATATTTATGTCAATTGGTTCAGTCGCTAGTGCCATTAAAATTGAACTTGTCTGAAATATGTGTAATGTGCATGTGTTTGATTAGTATAGGTGATCTATACTCGTTTGTAAAAGATTGAGGGGCTAGAGTTTGAATTTGGTTTGACAATTCGTGCGCACTAATAACCTCATATTGTTAAGGATTGTGTGGGAATCAAAGGGTTTTAGTAGGATTTAAATGCTTATATGAAACACATGTTGGCTGCTGGAAGTATGCTATTTGACAGCAATGTAGACCCTATTGATAGCCTGCGTATCTTCACATTCCTCTCTTCAGGTTTCTAACTTAAAAAGCAACCAATGTCCCTATCAATTCTTCTCTATTATTTCTTCCATATCCTGAATCGAGAAAGTATGAAATCATTGATTTTGCACTTTGTCAACTTCAAGCCCAAATTATGTACTGATTTCTTCATAAAACGCACATCAGCATTATAATTTGGAAAGAATAAGACTATGAATTTTTGAGGTTGCTCAAAATATGGAGGATGCAATTATAGAGTTGAAACCTAGATTGGAGAACAAACCTCCTTTGTTTTCGTAAGTTTATTCTTTGTTCATTCACTATGTTGGGTTATATTTTCCTGAGCTTTCTTTATTTTTTTTGTTGTTGTACATTTAATATTCTTGTGTGGATTTTATAGGAACCATGTTGGTTCATGTTATTGACATCTTATTGTTGCAGCTGTATCACAAATATATGTTGGAAAATCTATATTGTTAAGCCAGGAATTATTTTATTTGTAACTTTCAAAATTAAATACTATGTTAAAATGAAGAATGGTTGTCTAGATGCCAATTTAAAATAATATTTTTCAAGGAGATTTGGTAATTCTTTTGTGAATATATGCAATTTTGAGTTTTGATAAATGATCTTTAAGGAATATGGAGTTTTGGTAACTGAAACAATAATAGAGATGAGATAATTTTTTTTTTAATTGATGAATGAACATCAGTATTTTACTCACAAAATTTGTTTCTCTCTTTTATTCAAAGATTTGTTTTCTCTTGTCAAGTATAATACCTTATTATAAACTGATTTTCTAAAAAAAAAAAAAAAAGGCATGAAGTGCACTAATTTCTCTTGAAAATAATGAATATAAATTAACGAAGTACATAAAGTCTTTTTTAGTTGGATTATATGATAGATTTATTAATTTGATTGTTTTCTGATAAATGATGAAAAGTTAAGTTTGGTCTTTTCATTGAAAATTCGCTTTTGACTTTTATTGTCATAAAAAAAAGTGACTTGATTTAAAACTGGTTTTTGCAATTCTTGCCAACATTTTAAGATACAAACGGTTTACTATTTTTGGACAAATGGATGTATTTTGATTTTCAAAGAAAGTGCCTAATTGAGTTTTGTTTTGATAAATGGTGTTTTGAAAAGTTTTTTCAAGATTATATATATATATATATATATATATATATATATATACTTAAATAAAATTAAAGAATGAAATTGGCATCTAGACAACCACTATTCAATTTAGTAATGGTATTTAATTTTTTAAGTTCATAAATGATTTAATTTTTGGTTGTGCAATACTGATTTTCGGACATAGTTCATCGTGTTACATCTACAATGTTCAGATGTTAATTTTATGAACTAATATGGGGTTTCTATAAAGTTTATACAAAAATCTGAATGTACAGCAAACAAAAAATATTAAGAAAAATAGGGAGCAAAACCTAACATGATGGATAAACTGAGAATAAACAAGCAAAAACTGTGGACGGTTATCTCCGGTTTAGGCCTCAACTCCGAATTGCCTTGCGTCCGTCACATTTAAAGCACCCTCGAAATTCATAATTCTATCGTTTCCAAATTAGAGTGTTGAGAATGTGAAGGTTTATCGGAATCAGACATGCTCTTTGGTTTGAAGTTTTCAAAGGGAAATACAATGGTCTCACATTTTCTGATTTTCAGGTATAGGAGAAATGGTTAGAGAGGAAACAGACAAGGATAGAGGTTGCTTTTTTGTTAGAAAAATGACAGAGAAGAAGAGATAGATGCATAGGCTATCGTTTGGGTCTAAATGATGTCAAAGTGTATTACTTTTAGTTGCCAATAGTTTCAATTGAGTGTTTAAATCCTATTTCAACCTTTAAATACCCACATAGTCCTTAACGAGATGAAGGTATTTAGGTAAGCATAGAATTGAAAAACTGAATACAAACTTTAGAGGCCGCTCGATCTTTAAGAAACGAGTATAGGTAGATTGCATGTGATTTCTGTTCTGCATTTCTCTAATTCATATGCTTTGCTGCTTCTTTTTTTCAGCTTAATGACGGCGAAGATGATTCAAAGCAAGAGTCTGCCTAATGCGCACTAGCTTCCATGTTGACTCGTGGGTTCTCAAGGACATCGGCATCGGCAGGCAGACATCTAATGTAATAAAAATGCTTTGTTTGTTATACTTACTTTGTGTTATGCCGAAGATTGTTCCCCTGCTCGAACAGGGTGTGACTTGGTTCTTTAGCCAAAGAAATAAAAGTTTTGATTCAATAATGATTGCAACTGTGCTGCTTGACTTTATTAATCAAGCCTAAAGTATATTATAAACTCAACTGAAACATTATACACCAAAATACATCGAATACTGAGAAACATGCATATGGCAAAAATAGACCAACCCTGTCATGCCTGAACCAGAAAGCTGAGAGGCTCCAACAACAACTCACCATTCCTATGATTTGCGATTTCTCTCATAGAAGTCGTCTACTACGAATCTTGCGTCATTTATTTCAAGCGTCAGTCCCAATTTCCCAACTCAAAATCACTTGTCTGCTGCATATCCACACCAATGAACTCCCATTGCAAGAGGCAATCCCTAGGAATTTCTTAGTCAAACCGATCAAGATTTCTGCAAACGTGAATGATGTAATAACAAAAATCACATTATTCTTCACTTTGTATGTTTTTGTACCTTAGAGGACTATTATTGGTTGAATAATCTATATCTATATCTATATCTATATTTATATCTATTTCTACATCTATACATTATATAAAAGTATGAATATGTCATGTTTTGTTCCCATTGTGAAAAGTCATTCATATCCTTGCTTAACAAATCTTTTTTTTGTATTAAATCAAAATTAATTATAAAAGAATAACATTCTATCAAAAGAAGACTATTTAAGAGTTCTAATACCTCTAAGCTACTTGAAAATTGATAAGTATAAATAAGCGTATAATATTTCTACGTGATTAATTTGTTAGAAGATTAAAGATATAAATTTATTTAAAGATATTACATAGTATAGTTTAAAACCAATAGCATCGGGAATAATATATAAAATATTAACATAAACTGCAAAAAAATTTTGTACAATGAAAAATATATTCCAAAAGATAATTAGGTAAATAATATATATTTTAACACGATTAGTTCTCTAGGAATGATTTTAAATATATTTTTAGATCATTGTCATATTTTAAATTAATATCATATGAGGAAGATATAAATACTACTCCAAACTTCAAAAAAAGAAAAAAAAAAAAGCCAACTGATTATAATTAAAAGTGAATTACAAATAACAAATTAAATGATTTCCTCATCAATAAAAACTATTATTATCAAATATTTTGAATATAATTGTATACTAATGATTCAATGATAAAAATATAAATAAAATTATGAATTTAATATTTTTTATAACTAATGAGTGGCGTATTTACTTTTAAAAATATATTTGAATATACTTCCTAGTATACACAAAAAACATAGAATTGGGGATCTTTGGATTATTTCGCCAAACATATCATCAATATTCTTACAAACATGGACATCTTGCAATGTTTGTTACAATGAGAACGAGGTGAACCAAGCTATAATGATTGGGATCTAAAATTTCATCACTACTATAAATACATGGCTCCAAATTAGGGGTGACAATTAGATCCGAATTGAGCAAGTCCCATCTCTAGTGATGGCAATGGGGCGGGTCTGGTACGGGTCCGCCCGGATTCAAGATCCGCCCCATTTAATTTTTGTCAGTCCATAACCTGCCCTGCCCCGCCCCATTTAATTTTTGTCAGCCCATAACCCGCCCCGCCCCGCCTGGACCGTTTTAATTTTTGCCCCCATAACCCGCCCCGCCTCGCTTCGCCATGCTAAAAATTCCCCGTCCCGACCAAATTAATTTATACAAAGAATACATTAAATTAATATTTTTTTAAGAAATAATATCAGTTTAGATTTAAATATTTTAATATAATTTTCAATCTAAAATGAATTGGATAAGACAAAAATACGTTCATCTAAATTATTAAATTTTTTATCAACTAATTTTTTATTTTTTGGTATTTTTATATATAGTTGGGTATATGGAAAAATTATTTAGGATTCATATATATATAATAAGATAATTTTTTATTTATAATATATTGTATATATTAATAATATACAATAAAAAAAGAGGCGGGGTTGGACCGGGGCCGGGGCGGGTCCAATGAGGCGGGTTCGAGACAGGACCCGTAACCCACCCCGGACCCGACCGGGGCAGGTTTTAGCTGCCCCAGACCCGCCCCGAACACGAAAAATGACATCCCAGACAAGGGCCTGAATAAAAAAGATTAAGAGTGGGGCGGATAATGGATCCTAAGAACTTGGACCCAACCGGGTCTGGACGGGTCTCGGGTCCTTAAGGACCCGCCCCGAAATAATTAATTAATATTCATATATATCATCTTACTTTATTTTGATAGAATAAAATACTAACAAAATATTATGTCGCTTTATTTGTTTATTGTTAAGCATTTTTTCAACAATTGATGAAATGAAAAATTGTTCCACAATACTTAGCGAAGAAGAAGTTGTTAGTAATGTATAATTATTATAGGCTATTTGGATTGTTTTGTTATAATTTTTTTTATATATATAGTACTATATTTACTATCGCTCGAATTATTCTTGTATTGATTTCACTTACTTAAGTATTGAACTGCTATAATTTGGACTTTGGCTAATATTGTTTTCACCAACTTTTGTGGATGCAGTAATTCGGGAATCATGTTGACAACTTAAAATTTAGTTCAAGAATCTAAATGTAAAGTTATGCGACCTTATTCTCAACCTCAAATAAAATATTCCCCCTGTTTAAGGTTTTATTTTTAAATGGACTTTTCCAACTCTCAACTGTTAGGTTTCTGGAATGCATTTCACTCCAAGAATCTGATACAAACCATATATAAAAATGATTATGAGGATGTTAATGTGTCAAGTTTGAGAATTGATTTCATTTAACACTTCAAGTGGCCAATTGCTTAAAGAGAATTGATAATGACAACAACAAAGAACGAGCTAAGACAACATGTTGATCTTCTATCTACGTGCAAAATCATTAAAAATATGTGGTTTCCAAAAGTTAAGTACAAAATAGATAGTTTATTATGTTTATAAAAATTAACTGAGGGCGAACTATTTACTCCTACTTAAAAGGTGTAGCGTTGAGACATTCTCTATGAGAGGTGAGAATTGTTTGAATTCACCATAGCCATCATCACTACTTTAACTAGGTTAATTATAGTTGACATATCCAAATTGAGAAGTTGACGTGTGGATCAATGTGGATCTTCTAGATCATTCAAGCAGTGGGGCAAGCACAAATTTGATGCTTGCAACTCCATTTATAACTTGAATTATTGTCCAAGTAGTTGTAATATAGATTCTATCGAGCTATCATTTGATAGGCTTAACGATGATTGAATTGATCACCAAATATGTCAAGATAGTGAGAGAACCTAACTCTCACTGCTATGTGGGCGGAAAAGTTTCATGGCTAGAAGTGATATGAAAATATCGTCAAATGGAGTGGTTGTCTTTCACATGGACATAGGAGAAATTATGATACATAATTACTAGGGTTTAATTACATCCCCTCCTCTGAGGTTTGATGTAATTATACATAGACCCCCTGTGGTTTGAGAAATCATTGCGTATGGAATTTTAAATGTCCCAATGATTTCTTAGCCAAAAAAAGTCTGATCTGACTTACCCACTATACCATTAAAAACTCCTTGCAGCAGTATATTATAAACTCAACTGAAACATTATACACCAAAAGAATAGACCAACTCTGTCATATGCTTTTACCTGAACCAGAAAGCTGAGAGGCTCCAACAACAACTCACCATTCCTATGATTTGCGTTTTCTCTCTTAAAAGTCGTCTACTATGAATCTTGCGTCATTTATTTCAAGCGTCAGTCCCAGCTTCTCAGCTCAAAATCACTTGTCTGCTGCATATCCACACCAATGAACTCCCATTGCAAGAGCAATCCCTAGGAATTTCTTAATCAAACCGATCAAGATTTCTGCAAACGTGAATGATGTAATAACAAAAATCACATTATTCTCACTTTGTATTTTTTGTATCTTAGAGACTATTATTGGTTGAATAAGAATTAATCTATGCTCTATATCTATATCTATATCTATATTTATATCTATTTCTATATCTATACATTATATAAAAGTATGAATATGTCATGTGTTTGTTCTCATTGTGTGCTCAACAAATCTTTTTTTGTAATAAATCAAAATTAATTATAAAAGAATAACATTCTATCAAAACAAGACTATTTAAGAGTTCTAATACCTCTAAGCTACTTGAAAATTGATAAGTATAAATAAGCGTATAATATTTCTACTTGATTAATTTGTTAGAAGATTAAAGATATTAATTTATTTAAAGATATTACACAGTATAGTTTAAAATCAATAGCATCCGGAATAATATATAATATATTAACATAAACTGCAAAAACTTTCTGTAGAATGAATAATATATTCCAAAAGATAATTATGTAAATAATATATATTTTAACACAATTAGTTTTGTAGGAATGATTTTAAATATTTTTTAGATCATTGTCATATTTTAAATTAATATCATATGAGGAAGATATAAATACTACTCCAAACTTCAAAAAAAGAAAAAAAAAGCCAACTGATTATGATTAAAAGTGAATTACAAATAACAAATTAAATGATTTCCTCATCAATAAAAACTATTATTATCAAATATTTTGAATATAATTGTATACTAATGATTCAATGATAAAAATATAAATAAAATTATGAATTTAATATTTTTTGTAACTAATGAGTGGCGCATTTACTTTTAAAAATATATTTGAATTTACTTCCTAGTATACACTAAAAACATAGAATTGGACATCTTTGGATTATTTCGCCAAACATCATCAATATTCTTACAAACATGGACATCTTGCAATGTTTGTTACAATGAGAACGAGGTGTACCAAGCTATAATGATTAGGATCTAAAATTTCATCACTACTATAAATACATGGCTCCAAATTAGGGGTGACAATTAGATCCGAATTGGGCAAGTCCCATCTCTAATAGGGCGGGGCCTGAATAAAAAAGATTAAGAGTGGGGCAGATAATGGATCCTAAGAACTTGGACCCAATCGGGTCTGGACGGGTCTCGGTTCCTTAAGGACCCTGCCCGGAATAATTAATTAATATTCACATATATTTTTCTACTTTATTTTGATAGAATAAAATACTAACAAAATATTATATCACTTTATTTGTTTATTGTTAAGCATTTTTTCAACAATTGATGAAATGAAAAATTATTCCACAATTCTTAACGAAGAAGAAATTGTTAGTAATGTATAATTATTATAGGTTATTTGGATTGTTTTGTTATAATTTTGTTATATATATATATATATATATATATATTATTATATTTACTATCGCTCGAATTATTCTTGTATTGATTTCACTTACTTTAAGTATTGAACTGCTATAATTTGGACTTTGGCTAATATTGTTTTCACCAACTTTTGTGGATGCAGCAATTTGGGAATCATGTTGACAACTTACAATGAAGTTCAAGGATCTAAATGTAAAGTTAAAATATTCCCCCTGTTTAAGGTTTATTTTTTAAACGGACTTTTCCAACTCTCAATTGTTTAGGTTTCTGGAATGCATTTCACTCCAAGAATCTGATACAAACCATACATAAAATGATTATGAGAATGTTAATGTGTCAAGTTTGAGAATTGATTTCATTTAACACTTCAAGTGGCCAATTGCTTAAAGAGAATTGATAATGATAACAACAAAGAACGAGCTAAGACAACATGTTGATCTTCTATCTACGTGCAAAATCATTAAAAACATGTGGTTTCCAAAGGTTAAGTACAAAATAGATAGTTTATTATGTTTATAAAAGTTAACTGAGGGCGAACTATTTACTCCTACTTAAAAGGTGTAGCATTGAGACATTCTCTATGAGAGGTGAGAATTGTTTGAATTCACCATAGCCACCATCACTACTTTAACTAGGTTAATTATAGTTGACATATCCAAATTGAGAAGTTGACGTGTGGATCAATGTGGATCTTCTAGATCATTCAAGCAGTGGGGCAAGCACAAATTTGATTCTTGCAACTCCATTTATAACTTGAATTATTGTCCAAGTAGTTGTAATATAGATTCTATCAAGCTATCATGTGATAGGCTTAACGATGATTGAATTGATCACCAAATATGTCAAGATAGTGAGAGAACCTAACTCTCACTGCTATGTGGGCGGAAAAGTTTCATGGCTAGAAGTGATATGAAAATATCGTCGAATGGAGTGGTTGTCTTTCACATGGACATAGGAGAAATTATGATACATAATTACTAGGGATAATTACATCCCCTCCCCTGAGGTTTGATGTAATTATATATAAACCCCCTGTGGTTTGAGAAATTACACTTAGTAACCTTGAGGTTTGCCTATATCTAAAAAATAAGTCCATCCATTAGTCAAAATTCATCTAATTAGCCGATATTAACAAAAAAATCAGAAAAAATCTATATTAATCCTTGATTGACTTATTACTGACTTATTTCATGTTGAATAAGTTTTTTTGGACAAAATTACTCTTATAACGGTGAAGATATACGTCCTCACATATATTAACGTGTGAAAACGTATGATAATAATATGATCATAAAAAGATTTATTTGACTCGCAATAAATCAGTAATAAGTCAATTAAGGGGTAATATAGTTTTCTTTTTATTTTTTTGATAATATCAATCAATTCGATGAATTTTGACTAACAAAAGGACTTATTTGTTAGATGAAAGCAAACATCAGTGGTGCTATATGTAATTTCCCAAACTATAGGGGGTCTACATGTAATTATACAAAATCTCAGGGGAGGAGAGTGTAACTATCCCTAATTATTAAAGTTGTACTTGTGTCATACTATCCTTATTGAGGTGCTCAATTTATTATAATTTCAATGGTGTTTGACTATGTTTTAGAGTTGAAAATACTCTTAACCAAGTGCTATTTTATCTCTATCTTAAAAGATATTTGTGGGATGAACAATACATTTTACTATCGATACGAAACAAATATTATTTTGCCTAGAACTACAAGTAGATGCAGGCTTCACTGACCTGTCCCATGTCAATCAATGTTCAAAAGAAAATTCTTAAAATATCTTTAGTGAATAAGTTCTTGATTCCCGTCAATATGAAATGACAGTTTTCTAGAGAAATATGCTTCAGATGTCGCCAAGGGGAAACTCGAGTGTAGTTTTCAGTCCTCGGTTAATAAAAAAGAGAATGCATTTAGTTCATTCCTACTTTGATAGTTATCTACTGGTTTACTAATGCTAGCTTCAACAGATGTCCCAGTTAATCCCATTGTTCGTTTCAATTACTTTTCCAACATAAGGTTCATTTTCCTCACTTTTCGTATCACGTCTAATCCCCCCTTTAAGTAGGGGTGCTCACGGTGCGATTTTGATTTTTTAATAGCTATTTTCAAATTGCATTGTTTTTTGCGGTTTTATAAAATAATTTTTTAAATTGCTGTTTTTAAAACCAAAATCAAAGGTGCAGTTTCGGGCAGTTTCGATGCGGTTTGGCAGTTTGAATACTTACAACAAAATAAAATATTAAAACTAACAAATATCAAGAAATAAAATAAGTATTTTTAGGTAGTAAGCTAAATTTAAGTTATGGACATATTAAATACATTGTTAAGAAAGCAAATAAAAAATTAAATACATCCTTGGTCAATCTTCAATAATTAGTACTAGGTAATTAATACTTTAGACCATGCAATTGAACATCAAATTTGACATAAATTCATAAGTAATAAAACAGATTGCATAATGCATACTATGTATCTTGATATAAATATAAAAATCCTAAATAGATATAAAAAAATCATAAGTTAATTGTTAGGACTTGTCAATTTTAAAAAGTATAAGAGATTACAAATAGATCTTAAAATATACATAAAATTTATATGTTCCATATTAAATAATTATTTAAAAAAAATAAATTTACTAAGTTGTTGATTAAGCTTGTCTTTGTATAAAGATTAAATATATAAATAAAAGTACCATAGTTTATTATTATCTGAAATAAAATATATGATATTGATTAATAATTATATATATTGTCAATTTTGATTATAAAGGATGAAAAATTAAAAAAATCAACAAATGGGCTTCAAATTGAATGGGCTTAAGAATTAAACAATTTTGTTGTACAAAGTCCAAATTTGAATTTTACAAAAATGGGCTTTGTAATATGGATCTTAGATAATATATGAATTTTGGGGTTATATAATTTGAATATGAATTTTTTTAAGAAATTAATTATTTTATCAAATTATTATATATATATTAATTTCAAAAATTAAATATATATTTAGCGGTGCGGTGTGGTTTTTTACGATTTTTTTAAGCTATAAATTGAAATCAAACCAATAGTGCGGTTTGATTTTATTTTAAATATTATAATTACGGTTTGAAAAATAAATCATAAAAATCGATTCAATTCGATTCGATTAGAGCGGTTCCGGGCAGTTTGTACATTTTTTTTATCACCCCTACCTTTAAGTGAAAACAAGAACTTTAGAAGACCTACTAAACCCTTCTATCAGAGGACGTGTTCAAAACTTGTAGGAGATGATTCACCTTTTGGAAGGGAAAGAAAGTCCAAGAACTAGAGTCATCGCAGACAGTTGAGCCCACAGTATAGGAAGAGCTCTCACCTTTGGCTCGAGCTACTTTTGATTTCAGGAACAGATAACTTGTTGCCTTTGCAAAACTTCTAGTCCGAGCTCTCGTTGTTTTTTCAGCCATATCATTTCTAGAATAAAAAAAAAAGGATTTTCGGTTACGTCGTGACTGCTTTTCATTCTTGTATTTTTTTTTTTTCAATTTCACTCTCCTTTACCATCATTTATCAAAGAGGAAAAAGGGAGCTACGACTCTTCTTTATGTTCTAATTTACGTTGTAGTTTTTTCTTTTTTCAATTATGGTGAGAGTTTCAATACGCCTAGAATGCTTTTAGGCATACGAGGAAATCATTGCGTATGGAATGTTAGATGTCCCAATGATTTCTTAGCCAAAAAAAGTCTGATTTGACTTAATTGAAGAATGGAGCTACAATTAGTGACATGACAACCTTACACATCCAATTAACCATGCCCACGCCTAACATTGCAGGACATCGGCGAAAGAAAGGAAACAAAGATGAATACTCTGTAGAAAAGATGGTTCATACATGAATTATAATGCCACTTGATGTTTGAATTCATCATTTCTTGAGGAGTCTTATTAAGGTTAGTAGTTTTAATTAGATAGGACTTGTAATTTTACTATGAATTTAAATTTTTAGTTTCTAATTGGAATAGGTAACTAGTAGTATAAATTGGGGATGTAATTCTAGACATCAGATCATTTTTTTTATCTTTATTTTCTGCGCTTTCATAAAATTCTCTCTTTTCCTTTTATGTGTTATCTTTTTTTTTTGGGTGAAATATGAGTAATTCATCCAAGAATAAGTACAAGGTATTCCAGGCATACCCGGAGTGTTACAAAATTCCACACTTTGGATCAAGGTGCAATCAGTACATGTGGAAAAGTGTCAAAATGAGCTAAAGGCTACGGTTTAAATCGAAATTACAAGAAAATAGATTCATTTAGGAACCTCTAAAGGCTCTGCCAAAGCGACGAGTCTCGCTAGTGCTGCAATGCCATAAACCGATCATTATAGGAAGGGAGACATGGACTCCCCTCCTATCTTCTGCTTCAATTTCGGTTTAGTCTAAGCGACATCGGCCAACGAAGTCTTTGGCATAAAGTGCTGAGTTGACGTCGGGGAGTTTGTTTCATCGGAGGAGCCCAATGTGTCTGTTGATGATTGCGTCCCTAATCCAGCCTTTTGTGTGAGCGCTTTCTGCACTGCCGCATTCACATTCTGTTGAGACTTGGACGGTCCCGACTGACCTTGTACATCCTTGCTGGCCAAGTGGCAGTCTGGATGCTAGTGCTTTTGATGCCTCATTTCACAACGGTCCACTCAGCATGTTGCCCGTTCTTCAAACAGTTGGTACAACGGCCGCGGCCGGAACTGAAGGTATAGTTGCACTGGCAGCAAGCGGCTGGGTGCTTTCACAAGACCCCTTCAAATGGCCTAACCAATTGCAATCCGTGCAGAATTTTTGGGTATGAATTCATAGACAACCGGCTGTTTCATCATCACACCGTTCGGTAGCATGAAATCCACTTAGTTAATAAGCAACTTTGAAGCATCGACTTCAACCAAGATACGGGCATACGAAACTCTCTCCATTTTCATTGTTAGTGAGTCCATGGCAATAGGCATACCCAATCTAGAGCCAATCTTCCCTAATGTATTGGGGTGCCAGCACTCGAGAAGGAACGACGGAAGGGTGGCCGAAACTGGTGTCAAATTGATGTCGTCCTCCTTAAACTCAAAACAGTCTGGCATGGTTTTGAGGAGGAGTGGACGACCGTAGATGAAATATGGGCCACCAGCAATAATGCGCCGCCTATCTTCGTCTTGTGCGAATCAAAACATGAGTCATCCACCGTCATGCTACTAGAATGATGCCCCCAGAACTTGGGCAGTGCACGTGCGGCTTCGAGCCCCAAAAATTTGTCAGCAATGTAACCGACAAGGCAATACCCCAACTTAGTCCGAACATCAATAAAGTCGTTCGCCCCAAGCTTGAGAGTTTCTAGCTCAACCGCAAATTTTGTGAGCTTGTTTTCATCGGTGAGTTTCTGGCTGGAACTAAAACTACCCGCAAAGGTAGGTTTCGCCATACCCTCGGCTTTGGTTGTTGCTTCCTTGGCCGGCAGCGTCTTTTGTGGCTTCATTTGCCGGCAGCACCTCCTTAGGCTGAGGGTTGTAGGGGGCATGGCCGGGATTTGCACCAAAAGAGCGAGAAGACTCTAATTCAGAAATAAAGCCCTGAAAATCAATTGAACCAACCTTAGTTACGTTGGTAGGCTTAGCATCTTTCTTGGTCGAAGCAGCATGGGCAATGAGCGGCTGGGCAGTTGTTAGTGCCTTAACGAAAAAAAAAGGCGGAATTTAAAGGCTGGCCGAATTCTGGGCGGGCAGCAGCTTGAGCAGGTTGCTTGGTCTTCTTATCCTTGGGCATGATAAATTAGCTAAGGCAAGGGGAAAAGTCCCAAGTGTTGCAGCCGATTGAGCAAGTTGGCAAGGCACAAAAATGGCAATGTAGGCTACAGTGAAAGTGACAGCACCTCCAAGTCAAACCAGGCAGCAGAAATGTGCAGACTGGCTTGGCAGAAAGAGGAAAGCAGCAGGTTGTGCAGCAGGAAGATAGACTGTTGCTTGGGCCAAAAGGGGCACTGTTTCGACTAACTCCGGTCGGCCGTTCAGTGGCCGTTCATATGAATATTTGTGTTGTTTTCTGTGTTTTTAACAAATAATGTGATTTATGAATGATCGGTATCGTTATTCATTGTCAATAATATCTGCCTAGCCAATTGAACTGTAAATCCATAAATTGTTTGTTTAGTTCAATAACTAGTGGTAACACAACATAATTTAGCTAGTTGATTGTGTTGTGTGATTGCACAATCTAACTTAAATAAAGGGACATCCACACTCCCCTCCCTTGAGGCTTTGTGTAATTACACGTAGACTTCTGTGGTTTGAAAAATTATACCTAGCACCCCTGAGGTTTGCTTCCGTCTAACAAATTAGTCTATACGTTAGTTAAAACTCACTAAATTTAATGATATTAATAGAAAAACTGATTAAAAACTTATATATACACTCGATTGGCTTATTGTAGGTCAAATATTTTTTTTCGAATTAAACTAATCTTATAACGGTGAAAATATACTTTCTCATATGCATTAACACATGAAAACGTATGAGGGTAATTTGATCATAAAAAATTTATTTGACCTTGAATAAGTCAGTAATAAGTCAATTAGGGGTAAATATAGTTTTTTTTTTATTATTAAAAGGAAGCAAATCTCACGGGTGCTAGGTCTAATTTCTCAAACCACAGAGCGTCTACGCATAATTACACCAAACCTCAAGGGAGGAGTGTAATTATCCCTTAAATAAATCCTCGTAGGAATTTATAGGTTAGAACTGAACGTTTCTAATTATTAATGTTGTTGGTAAATTAAATCTTGAGGACGTTCCCAATCTTGTTTACTGATTATAAAGTTAGTCAAGCTGGACGTTCCTTGATTAGCGAAAAGGTAAGAAAATATGAGGCCGTTAGGTCGTACCAATGACTATAACCAATTTACTATTATGAATGATTGTCATATTTGCATCAATGACTAACCTTGGAATCAAGTATGATCCTGTCTTTAATTGAAAATGTTTCTTCTCATATCTGTTCCTTCTTTTTTATTTTATTTTCTAGATTTAGACTTTAAACAGAACTCCCCCTCTTTTTATTTTTATTGGAAGGAATTGATATAATGAGAGCAGTTTACAAGCCTATCCTCATGTACTCCCACGTGCATTAATCAAACAAAGTCAGAGCTAATTGTAAAGATTGTTCGAATATGAAGGAAAACTGCCCCTCTTAAGAAGAAGAAGAAGATGTCCATTTTTTATTTTTTATTTTTTCAATTTGAATTGAGGGTTTTGTTTGACGTCTATGGATTTGTTCTTGAAGAAATTCTTCCCGTTTGTGTAACCCGGGTAGCTTAAGGTTTACTTTGTTTCCCTCATTCTTGTACCTGGCTGCGATTTGTTCGTAGGTTGTGGCCTTGACGGACACTAGACAACGGGAAAGAAAACTACCCTCCGTTGTGCTATCTAGTTGTCGGTTGTATTTGTGGCACACTTAATTATGGGTGCACAATTAATTTTATTTCATTCCTCTAGTGTTAAATAATATGTACTAGTGTATGTGGCACACTGAGTTGTGCAGGCACAATTAATTTTAAATTTTAAAAATTAATTATTTGTTTAAAAAATATATTAATTAGATAAATAAAAAATAAAAAACAATTATGAGAAAGCATTCTAAAGTAAGTGAGAATGAAAAAAGACGCGGAAGTTGAGTAGAGAGAAAATAAAAATTATAAAAATTGACAAATCACAATAAGGTAAGTTACTAAAAGATATATTCACTTTATAATAAAGTATAGATTACTGATGATAAATGTATCAATTTTTTATTTTCTAAAAATTGACTTCAATTCATAGAAAGACAATACCAAATAAACTAAAGGGGTGATGAGAAGTGGGAATTGCATACATGGGCGCATGATAATTGACAACACAGGGGATTAACCTGCGAGGCACCTCTTTTAACAATATAATACGCGAGACAATTAGACCATATTTACTAGCAGTACTAGAATAAATTCAAGAAATATCAAGTCAAGATTGTTTTGGTGATACATTCGACAAAATAGGAAAGCACTTGCTTGTTCCTAATAGTTTGGGACAATGTTGTTGAATATCTAAATTGCATGTTGTTCCTAAGTTCAATTATTTGTCAAATGTCACAAATCACAACTTGTTCTCACTCTCCAATTCTTTCATCTGTATATGAAACAAGTTATTTTGTAGTTCATGTGTGAATCTCTGTTCGAAAGAGAACGCCCCTTTTTATCCAAAAATTATAGTAAATGGTGTGGAAATATACTTCACTTAAATTGTAGCAAAAGCATAGTAAGTAAACGAAAGAAAATTTACACGAATCGAATTTCAAATTATTTTAAAAACACACACACACAAATCAGTGAAGCAAAACTATAAATTGAGCACTAATATCGAACGGGGCTTCATTAATTGTAATCAAAATACCAAAAATTTCATTATGTATTGGGTCAACCCAATCAATCATTGCTTAATCCAAAAACTAGTAAACGAGTCATTGGGCCGTATCCGCTCAATAACTTATAGTATACATAGTCTTAACATATTAATTTTACATCATTAATAATATAATATATAATTCTATTAATTAATTAAGATATATGCTAAATTTTATTTAAAGATTTATAAAGAAATAGAAACAAACATTTTCGTTAAATATTGATAATTGAAAATAAAAATAAAATCAAATATAAAATTAATTTTCTGGAAGCCAACCTGTAATTAAAATTTTAACGGTGACAAATATTACCGTGAGAAAATCACCCCACACCCATATAAAAAAGAAATATCACAAAAATTAGAACAGAAATACAAACAAGTAAGTAGTAGTGGAGAAAATCGAGCGGCCTCTCACAAACACCTCTATTCTACAGCGGCATCACTCGTCGTCTCAGGCGGCCACATCCGCCGCTCTCCTCGGCCGACCGCCCTCAGCCTCTGAATCTTCTTACTTGAGGTACTTTTTGAAAGTCATAACTCAAATCAAACGAGTTCTTTGAATTAATGGTTGTCGGCATTAACAGTGTCTTGGTTAAAGGGTTTTGTGTTTACACTGGAAGATTTAATATGATTATTTCTTGATGATCATCGACTTAGATTACATGTTCTCTCCCTCTTTTTTCTTTATTTCCCATTTTGAAGGTTTCGCTTAATTATTTAAAGGTTCTTGAAATTCCACTAAAGATTTCAAAAGATAATTTAATCAAATGGGTTTTGTTATTTTGTCCAGGAATTGCAAGAAACAAGTGGTCGAGAGAAGGTATAGCCATATGCTTATCTAGTGTTTCCCTTTTCTCTTTGCGGGTCTGATTTGATGGTGTTTCCTATCGTATAATGTAATTTTAATTCACTCTGATCGCAGGGATTCCTATATGGTGGCTGGTACAAATAGAGTGGGAACCAAACTTAAAATGGCTTTTAAAGCTGGAATTCATGAAACTATTGGCATTGATTTGGTAAATCTATTGGACTTTTGCATGTTCTTTGTTAATAATTCTTGTGTTTATCGCAATCTTTGATTGGTTGCCATGATAGATATTGACATAATCACTTCCATGGCAAAGCCTTTGGTTTTCCAAATCTTGGCCCTTATTGAAATGTTCGAAAGTGTCTGTGGGCTTAGGATTAGCTTGTCATCTTAGTGTGTTGGCTAATCATCCTGCCCTTGGGGTAGAAAAGAATGTGAGTCTTAGCACCGTATAAATGCATGCATGTTTTGTTTGGAAAAAGTTCTTTACTCGTTCTATATTTTACTCTTGTGAAAGTAGTGACAGTGATTTTCTTTCCGTGAGAGGTTAGTGATATTTTCTCAAATTTTCTGAAAGTTGCTGCTAGTGATGCTTGGTTCATGTAGGGCTTTCGTTCTGAAACTTTTTTGCTGTACTTGTTAATATATATGGAGGTGTTACCCGCAATATGCTGATATTGTCAGTAACATCATGTTAATGGTCTGCACAATCTAGAGTAAGACACTGTCTGAAGCTAAGGGGAATCTATGTAGTAAGTAATTTTTTGTTTATCCTATTATTACCTCTTTTACCCGTCAATTTGGCTATCTCCTGTGTTAATGCATATATGTGACGGACTAAAATCTAAGTGCCATCCATCAGTTTCTGTTACTTCTATTTAAGTTTGACTTTTTAAAGATCTTGATTTTCTCTTTAGACTCTGATGAAACTTTCCAAATCAATTGCAACTTGCCCGAATGATGGGCAACTAGAATGTTATTTCTCTCAATTGCAGGTCTCTTGGTAATGCAATACATGTTGCTTATGTCTTTCAATTGGAGAATGTTGTTTCTATGTTGTTTTCATCCATGTCTTAGTTTCTTGTTTAACCTGTCTTAATGCAAAGTATAGGAAAGTCAACTGAAGGCCACCTTAAAACCCATATTTATGTCAATTGGTTCAGTCGCTAGTGGCATTAAAATTGAACTTGTCTGAAATATGTGTAATATGCATGTGTTTGATTGTATAGGTGATCTATACTCGTTTTGTAAAAGATTGAGGGGCTAGAGTTTGAATTTGGTTTGACAATTCGTGCGCACTAAATAACCTCATATTGTTAAGGATTGTGTGGGAATCAAAGGGTTTTAGTAGGATTTAAATGCTTATATGAAACACATGTTGGCTGCTGGAAGTATGCTATTTGACAGCAATGTAGACCCTATTGATAGCCTGCGTATCTTCACATTCCTCTCTTCAGGTTTCTAACTTAAAAGCAACCAATGCCCCTATCAATTCTTCTCTATTATTTCTTCCATATCCTGAATCGAGAAAGTCTGAAATCATTGATTTTGCACTTTGTCAACTTCAAGCGCAAATTATGTACTGATTTCTTCATAAACGCACATCAGCATTATAATTTGGAAAAAAATAAGACTATGAATTTTTGAGGTTGCTCAAAATATGGAGGATGCAAGTATACAGTTGAAACCTAGATTGGAGAACAAACCTCCTTTGTTTTCCTAAGTTTATTCTTTGTTCATTCATTGTGTTGGGTTATATTTTCCTGAGCTTTCTTTTTTTTGTTTGTTGTACATTTAATATTCTTGTGTGGATTTTATAGGAACCATGTTGGTTCATGTTATTGACATCTTATTGTTGCAGCTTTATCACAAATATATGTTGGAAAATCTATATTGTTAAGTCAGGATTATTTTATTTGTGAACTTTCAAAATTAAATACTATGCTAAAATGAAGAATGGTTGTCTAGATGCCAATTTAAAATAATATTTTTCAAGGAGATTTGGTAATTCTTATGTGAATATATGCAATTTTGAGTTTTGATAAATGATCTTTAGGGAATATGGAGTTTTGGTAACTCAAACATTATTAGAGATGAAGTAATTTTTTGTTTTAATTGATGAATGAACATCAGTATTTTTACTCACAAAATTTGTTTCTCTCTTTTATTCAAAGATTTGTTTTCTCTTGTCAAGTATAATACTTTCTTTATAAACTGATTTTTTTCAAAAAAAAAAAAGCATGAAATGCACTAATTTCTCTTCAGAATAATGAATATAAATTAACAAAGTACATAAAGTCTTTTTTAGTTGGATTATATGATAGATTTATTAATTTGATTGTTTTTGGATAAATGCATGAAAAGTTATGTTTGGTCTTTTCATTGAAAATTCGCTTTTGACTTTTATTGTCATAAAAAAAAAATTGACTTGATTTAAAACTGATTTTTGCAATTCTTGCCAACATTTTAAGATGCAAACGGTTTACTATTTTTGGACAAATGGATGTTGTATTTTGATTTTTCAAGAAAGTGCCTAATTGAGTTTTCTTTTGATAAATGGTATTTTGAAAGTTTTTTGCTAGGATACAGTGAAAAGTTTTTTCAAGATATATATATATATATATAATATATATTTTATTATATACTTAATTTAAAATTAAAGAATGAAATTGGCATCTAGACAACTACTATTCAATTTAGTAATGGTATTTCATTTTTTTAAGTTCATAAATGATTTAATTTTTGGTTGTGCAATACTGATTTTCGGACATAGTTCATCGTGATACATCTACAAAGTTCAGATGTTAATGTTATGAACTAATATGGGGTTTCTATAAAGTTTATACAAAAATCTGAATGTACAGCAAACAAAAAATATTAAGAGCAAAACAGGGAGCAAAACCTAACATGATGGATAAACTGAGTATAAACAAGCAAAACTGTGGACGGTTATCTCCGGTTTAGGCCTCAACTCCGGATTGCCTTGCGTCCGTCACATTTAAAGCACCCTCGAAATTTATAATTCTATCGTTTCCAAATTGGAGTGTTGAGAATGTGAAGGTTTATCGGAATCAGACATGCTCTTTGGTTTGAAGTTTTCAAAGGGAAATACAATGGTCTCATATTTTCTGATTTTCAGGTATAGGAGAAATGGTTAGAGAGGAAACACAAAAAGGATAGAGGTTGCTTTTTTGTTAGAAAAATGACAGAGAAGAAGAGATAGATGCATAGGCTATCGTTTGGGTCTAAATGATGTCAAAATGTATTACTTTTAGTTGCCAATAGTTTCAATTGAGTGTTCAAATCCTATTTCAACCTTTAAATACTCACATAGTCCTTAACGAGATGAAGGTATTTAGGTAAGCATAGAATTGAAAAACTGAATACAAACTTTAGAGGCCGCTCGATCTTTAAGAAACGAGTATAGGTAGATTGCATGTGATTTCTGTTCTGCACTTCTCTAATTCATATGCTTTGCTGCTTCTTTTTTTCAGCTTAATGACGGCGAAGATGATTCAAAGCAAGAGTCTGCCTAATGCGCACTAGCTTCTATGCTGACTCGTGGGTTCTCAAGTACATCGGCATCGGCAGGCAGACATCTAATTTAATAAAAATGCTTTGTTTGTTATACTTACTTTGTATTATGCCGAAGATTGTTCCCCTGCTCGAACAGGGTGTGACTTGGTTCTTTAGCCAAAGAAATAAAAGTTTTGATTCAATAATGATTGCAACTGTGCTGCTTGACTTTATTAATCAAGCCTAAAGTATATTATAAACTCAACTGAAACATTATACACCAAAATACATCGAATACTTGAGAAACATGCATATGGCAAAAGAATAGACCAACTCTGTCATGCTTTTACCTGAACCAGAAAGCTGAGAGGCTCCAACAACAACTCACCATTCCTATGATTTGCGATTTCTCTCATAACTTCGCCCCATCCCGACCTAATTAATTTATGCAAAGAATACATTAAATTAATATTTTTTTTAAGAAATAATATCAGTTTAGATTTAAATATTTTAATATAATTTTCAATCTAAAATGAATTGGATAAGACAAAAAATACGTTCATCTAAATTATTAAATTTTTTTATCAACTAATTTTTTATTTTTGGTATTTTTATATATAGTTGGGGATATGAAAAAAATTATTTAGGATTCATATATATATATATAATAAGATATTTTTTATTTATAATATTTTGTATATATTAATAATATACAATAAAAAAAGAGGCGGGGTTGGACCGGGGCAGGGGCCGGGTTCGAGACAGGACTCGTAACCCGGCCCAGACCCGGCCGGGGCAGGTTTTAGCTGCCCCAGACCCGCCCCGAACCCGAAAAATGGCATCCCAGACCGGGGCCTGAATAAAAAAGATTAAGAGTGGGGCGGATAATGGATCATAAGAACTTGGACCCAACCGGGACTGGACAGGTCTCGGGTCCTGCCCCGGAATAATTAATTAATATTCATATATATTATCATACTTTATTTTGATAGAAAAAAATACTAACAAAATATTATATCGCTTTATTTGTTTTATTGTTAAGCATTTTTTCAACAATTGATGAAATGAAAAATTGTTCCACAATACTTAACGAAGAAGAAGTTGTTAGTAATGTATAATTATTATAGGTTATTTGGATTATTTTGTTATAATTTATATATATATAGTACTATATTTACTATCGCTCGAATTATTCTTGTATTGAATTCACTTACTTAAGTATTGAACTGCTATAATTTGGACTTTGGCTAATATTGTTTTCACCAACTTTTGTGGATGCAGTAATTCGGGAATCATGTTGACAACTTAAAATTTAGTTCAAGAATCTAAATGTAAAGTTACGCGACCTTATTCTCAACCTCAAATAAAATATTCCCCCTGTTTAAGGTTTTATTTTTAAATGGACTTTTCCAACTCTCAACTGTTAGGTTTCTGGAATGTATTTCACTCCAAGAATCTGATACAAACCATATATAAAATGGTTATGAGGATGTTAATGTGTCAAGTTTGAGAATTGATTTCGTTTAAACTTCAAGTGGCCAATTGCTTAAAGAGAATTGATAATGACAACAACAAAGAACGAGCTAAGACAACATGTTGATCTTCTATCTACGTGCAAAATCATTAAAAAGATGTGGTTTCCAAAAGTTAAGTACAAAATAGATAGTTTATTATGTTTATAAAAGTTAACTGAGGGCGAACTATTTACTCCTACTTAAAATGTGTAGCGTTGAGACATTCTCTATGAGAGGTGAGAATTGTTTGAATTCACCATAGCCACCACCACTACTTTAATCTCGGTTAATTATAGTTGACATATCTAAATTGAGAAGTTGTCGTGAGGATCAATGTGGATCTTCTAGATCATTCAAGCAGTGGGGCAAGCACAAATTTGATGCTTGAAACTCCATTTATAACTTGAATTATTGTCCAAGTAGTTGTAACATAGATTCTATCGAGCTATCATTTGATAGGCTTAACGATGATTGAATTGATCACCAAATATGTCAAGATAGTGAGAGAACCTAACTCTCACTGCAATGTGGGCGGAAAAGTTTCATGGCTAGAAGTGATATGAAAATATTGTCTAATGGAGTGGTAGTCTTTCACATGGATATAGGAGAAATTATGATACATAATTACTAGGGATAATTACACTCCACTGCCCTGAGGTTTGGTGTAATTATACATAGACCCCATGTGGTTTGAGAAATTACACTTACCACCCCCGATGTTTGCCTATATATAAAAAAAAGTCCATCCGTTAGTCAAAATTCATCAAATTAACCGATATTAACAAAAAAATCAGAAAAAAAAAATCTATATTAATCCTTGATTGACTTATTTCATGTTAAATAAGTTTTTTTGGACTAAATTACTCTTATAACGGTGAAGATATACATCCTCACATATATTAACTCGTGAAAACATATGAGGATAATATGATCATAAAAAGATTTATTTGACTTGCAATAAATCAGAAATAAGTCAATTAAGGGTTAATATAATTTATATTTTTTATAATATCTGTCAATTCGATGAATTTTGACTAACAAAGGGACTTATTTGTTAGATGAAAGCAAACATCGGTGGTACTAGATGTAATTTCCCAAACTACAGGGGGTCTACATGTAATTATATCAAAACCTCAGGGGATGAGAGTGTAATTATCCCTAATTATTAAGGTTGTACTTTTGTCATACTATCCTTATCGATAGGTGCTCAATTTATTATAATTTCAATGGTGTTTGACTATGTTTTAGAGTTGAAAATACTCTTAACCAAGTGGTATTTTGTATCTCTATCTTAAAAGAGATTTGTGGGATGAACAATACATTTTACTATCGATACGAAACAAATATTATTTGGCCTAGAACTACAAGTAGATGCAGGCTTCATCGACCTGTCTCATGTCAATCACTGTTCAAAAGAAAAATCATAAAATATCTTTAGTGAATAAGTTCTTGATTCCCGTCAATAATGAAATGACTGTTTTCTAGAGAAATATGCTTCTGATGTCGCCAAAGGGGAAACTCAAGTGTAGTTTTCAGTCCTCAGTTAATAAAGAAGGGAATGCATTTAGTTCGTTCATACTTTGATAGTTATCTGCTGGTTGACTAATGCTAGCTTCAACAGATGTCCGAGTTAATCCAATTGTTCGTTTCAATTACTTTTCCAACATAAGTTTCATTTTCCTCACTTTCCGTATCACGTCTACTCCCTCTTTTAAGTAGGGGTGCTCACGGTGCGGTTTCAATTTTTTAATAGCCATTTTCAAATTGCATTGCTTTTTGCGATTTTATAAAATAATTTTTTAAATTGCTACTTTTAAAACAAAAATCAAAGGTGCGGTTTCGGTGCGGTTTGGCAATTTGAATACTTACGACAAAAATAAAATATTAAAACTAATAAAAATCAAGAAATAAAATAAGTATTATTAGGTAGCCAGCTAAATTTAAGTTATGGACATATTAAATACATTGTTAAGAAAGCAAATAAAAAATTAAATACATCCTTGGTCAATCTTCATAATTAGTACTAGGTAATTAATACTGTAGACCATGCAATTGAACACCAAATTTTGACATAAATTCATAACTAATAAAACAGATTGCATAATGCATACTATGTATCTTGATATAAATAAAAAATCATAAATAGATATAAAAAAAATCATAAGTTAATTGTTCGGACTTGTCAATTTTAAAAAGTATAAGATATTACAAATAGATCTTAATATATAACATAAAATTTTATATGTGCCATATTAAATAATTATTTAAAAAAAATAAATTTCTAAGTTGTTGATTAAGCTTGTCTTTGTATAAAAATTAAATATATAAATAAAAGTACCATAGTTTATTATTATCTAAAATAAAATATACGATATTGATTAATAATTATAATATATTGTCAATTTTGATTATAAAGGATGAAAAATAAAAAAAAATAAAAATGGGCTTCAAATTGAATGGGCTTAAGAATTAAACAATTTTGTTGTACAAAGTCCAAATTTGAATTTTACAAAAATGGGCTTTGTAATATGGATCTTTGATAATATATGAATTTGGGGTTATATACTTTGAATATGAAATTTTTCAAGAAATTAATTATTTATCAAATTTATTTATAGATTACAATTTAAAAAATTAAATATATATTTAGCGGTGCAGTGTGGTTTTTTTGCAATTTTTTTAAGCTATAAATTAAAATCAAACCAATAGTGCGGTTCGATTTTTTTTTAAATTTTATAATTTTCGATTTGAAAAATAAATTATAAAAATCGATTCAGTTCGATTCGGTTCGATTCGATTCGATTAGAGCAGTTTCGGGCAGTTTGAACATTTTATTATCAAACCAACGAAGGTTCTTCTTAATCGGCAATAAGTGTTTTAATGTTGACGTCGGGGAGTTTGTTTTTATGCGTTGAGGGAAGTTTCCGTATTATGTCCTTGATGATATAGACGTGCGTCAATAATCTCCGGCCTGTGTTGATTTTGTGTCGGCGTCTTGCGCTGTCCAGTCCTATGCTGCATTCACATCGTGTGACTTCGGTCACGGTGGAGATGGTCTCTCTTTATTTCCGATTCTGACGCTTAATCGCTGTAACCCTTGTTGTCCGTGTTGTGTGACCAGATTGCGCAGGTCTTGTGGCATGAGCTGGTGCTTGTTATTTGATTGGCTCCGTTTCACAGATTGCGTGGGTGGCCTGGTTCCATGCTGAGCTGGCTTGGAGCTGATTTGCAGTCTGGGTGTTTTGAAGTGTATATCGCGTGTTTGAAGGTTGTGGTTATGTGCATTGTATGTTGACCGTGTAGTTTGGGTTATAGAGTGTGCTGCCCCTTTTTCAAACAGTCCGGGTACAACGACTGTGGCGGCGGACTGTGTGTGGAGGTATACTTTTAGTTGCGGACGGTCAGCAGTGCTGGGTGTGTGGTGCCTTACGCAAGAACCCTCTCAATTATGGTTCAAACCTCAATTGTGCAGACTTCGTTGCAGAATTTGAGTTGTGAAATTCGATCTTGAGACAATCGAGCTATTTTCTCTGATCACTCGCCGTTCGTGTGGGGTGGTGTGCTAGCTATAAATGTCTACGTTTGGGTTTGACATATAGGCCAACATAGAAGCACGACTTCAACAAGATCGAGCATACGAAACTCTCCTCCATTCTCTATCTTAGTTACCGTAGAGTCGCCATGGCAATAGCGTATCCACACTCTACCGAGCCAATCTTCCCTAGTCGCATTGGGCAGTGCCGACGCATCGAGATAGGAACGACACCGGAAGAGGATTCTTTCCACTGGGCTAGTGAGTGTACTTCGTGCGTTCATTTCTGCAATGCGGTGTGAATTGCTTTATGCCGTCTCTCGTACCGCCTCGGATTGGCCAGGTCCTGGCGGTCCGTCGCCGCATAACTTTCCTCCTCCGCTGTTCTCCGACTGTCATTCCGCTTCTCTCGTTTACTGATGTTAGCTCTCTAGTGCTCTTCCTTCGGCACTAAGTCCTGAGTCGTTCGCCGTGCCTCCGATCTCCTATGGTGCTCCTTCATCCGATCGTAGCGTGTCCTCGTTCGCAATGTTCATCTGACTGTTCCGGCGTGGTGCTCCTCTCTCTGACGTGTTTAGTCTTTGAGCTGATCATCGCCCTTTTTTCTTGTTCGATTCCAGTTGCGCGCTGCTCTATCTGCTTCTTCTTTGCTGTGTGTCCGTTGCTTCTCATCGTTCTTGTTAACGTCGTTGGGATTGCTGTAGCAAGATTTTCTATTCAGACGACATCCTTGTTTTCATCTTCCACCTCTGTGTCGTGTCGCTTGTGTTTGCTAGTTGGCCGGCTCTCTGCTTCTATCCATTCTATCGATGTATGGTTTTTTGTGTATACTCGTACTAGGCGGCTCTCTGCTCCTATCGCTTGCATGTCCGTTTCCCTTCGCTAAGTCGCCGTGTTTCCCTTTCCTTGTTGCTCGCTATCTTTGTCGGGCGCTTCCCGTCCTATTTGTTAGGGGTATTTATCGTTATACTCGCGTGCGGTGTTTCCTCTAGGCCTTTGACTTCCCCAGGCGCTTCCACCGCGGCTCCTGCTTCGTTGTTCTATTGCGGGCCCTACTGTTTCTCTCTTTACCGGTGAGCCTACGCTCGTTCGTGACCTGTTTGTCTGCGATACAGTTCCTGGGGCTCCTAAGCTTCATTGTTTGCTTAATTCTCGTCGATCTTCTGTCTCTGCTTGGTCTTACTGGACACTTATTTCCCGAAGTTCGTCGGAAGGTTGCTCATGTGGTGCGTATCTTTGATACCTTTTCGGTTGCCGGTTTGAGAGTCTTTGATCTTATGTGTTTTTGGTGTCGTGTGTGATCTTTCTGTGTGAGTCTGACCTGACTGTGCCTTTGAATCTGGCTTGTTCGTGTTTGTTCTCACGCCTGGATCCTCTTCCTGTTGCGCTGTGTGATCTGTACCTCGGGTATGTGACTGGAATGTGTCTGTCTGCTTAACTGTCATCCACCATTTGCTCTGGTCTTTTCCGTTGGTTAATGCTGCTTGTGTTTATTGTCGTCAGAAAGATGTTTGCTCTTTTGGTGATCGTTGGTTCTCGATTTATAGTGTGTCCGACTTGTGTCTCCGCTACTCTGTCGTTGTTTGGCGTCGCGGGTTTTCTGGGTTGTGTAACTTCTATTTTCTGTGTTCTGTTTGGGTTGGTCGGTTTGTATTAGTATGGTGGTTACTTTGTCCTCGTCTGTATCATGACGACGAAGGGTGATACGGTTTGTATCATGTGTGCGGTAGACTTTGTGCTGTATTTCGATCTTCGTAGTCCACACGTGCTCTTCATACTCTCGTTCTAGGCAGCCATGGACTCCGGGCACTCTCGTAATGATTGAATCTGACTTTCTGTCACAAATAACTTGGAACCTGAGTTGCAGTTGTCGAGTTGCAGGATGTATCCGTCCATGACCCCTTTATATTCTCTACGTCGTCATACCGAATCCACTTCTTTCCGCCGAGTGATGTCTTCTCCGCGACTAAACCACTTGCATAGCGACACTATCGCGGTGAGTGTCTGGTTGCTCTGTGGTTACACATTACATCGGGTGTCCTCCCTGCTTTGTCTTCTACAGATGTCTTTGGGTGCGCTGATGCGTTATTGCTAGCATCTGTTAATATTACTCGATTTGCTGTCTATTGGTGCTTCTTCCCGTTCATCATCTTTGTGTTTCTAATTCTATAATTATTTTTTATCGATATGGGTTATGGGATGGGTGTGGGTTATATCGTTTTTCGGATGGCCGGAAAACTGGGTGTCAAGACTGAATCGTCGTTCCGCCTTAAACTTAAAACAGTCAGTGCTATGTTTTTTGAGGAAGGATGTGGTTGATGGCCGATAGACGAATATGGTTTCCACCAGTCAATGATGTGTTTACGGTCGTCTTGATCTTCATCTTAGTGTCTGTCGGAATCGAACATGAGGGTCAGGTTGTCTACTGTCATGCTGTCTGGAATGATGCCCCGAGGTACTTGGATACGTGCGACGTGTGGTTGGAAGCCTCGAGATCTGTCGGCTCAATTGTAAACGACAAATGGCAACTACCGTCCACTTTTAGTGTTCGAACATCATCAGTCGTCGCCCCAAGCTTGGAGTTTCTAGTCTCACCGCGATCTGTAGTGCTTGTTTTTCATCGGGTAAGCTTCCGCTGGAATAATGATCTATCCGCGGCTAGTAAGGTGTGTGTGTTCTGGTTTCGCCTCATGTGTGGACTTCCTCGGCGTCTTGGTTTGTTGCCTTGTTCTGTGCTCCGTGGTGTGTGTGTGGTGCTGTGGGCGTTGGATAGTTTGGTGGTGGTTTTTTTGGTTGGTTGGGTGTCGGCTTCATTTGCCTGAGTGCGACTTCTCTTCTGTTAGGCTGAGGTGGTATGGGGCGTGGTATGATCGGATTTGCCCAAAAGAGGGCGGAGACCTGTCTGAATTCGGAAAGTACAAGCTTCTTGATATATCAATTGACCGACCTTGATGTTACGTATGGTTATGCTTAGCAATTTCTTTCTTTTGTGTTCGATTTGGGCCTGTGGTTGTTAGCGGGGCTCATGTGGGGTCATTATGGCTGGATTTCTGGGCTGAGTCTTGCTTTTAGTTGCGTTCTTAACGAAAAATAAGGGCGGAATTTGGAAAGTCTGGGGTCCGTGTGATGTTTTGGCTGGGGGTTTTGGGCGTTTGGTGGCGGGAGCTAGCTGAGCAGGTGTTGGGTTTGTTGTTTCTTATTCCGGTTTTGCTGTGTCATTTGGGTAGTGAGATTATCGCTGAGAGCGAATGTGGTGAGTGATGGGGTTTTTTGTGGAGGATGAGTCCAAGTGTTGCATCCGTGCTAGGTGCAAGCTACTGGCAGGGCCACAATAAAATGGCAATGCAGGCTGATTCAATGAAAGTAGGGAGCACCTCTAAGTGCAAACCAGGCCAGCAGAAATGTGCCCAGACTGCTTGGCTAAAAGAGGAAAACAGCAGGTTGCTGCAGCAAGAAGACAGACTGTCTTGCTGGGCCAAAAGATTGGAATGTTGTCATCCTAACTCCAATTTGGTCGTTTAGTGCCGGAAAAATGGGGAAAATCTCTGAAACAACAAGGGCGAACTAGGGGATTCCAGCAGCTTGTGTTGTTTTTTGGTTGTTTTTTGGTTTGTCGAACAGAGTTCTTTAGCAGCAAGAGACATCTTCGGTAATTATTTGTGGTGTGTTGGTTTGTGCAGCCAGGATAATGCAGCTATTCTGTGTGGTGGGTTTGGGGAGGTTGGGGTATGTCGCTCGTTATAAATTGCGTTGAAGGTGACCAAGATAGTATAGGCAGGTAATAGAAAGTGAAGGTTTCTCCAACAGTTATCTTTGGAATCGTTTCTCAGAACTTGTGGTTATTGTGTGTCTTTGTTGTTTTGTTGTGGGGTTTTGTGGGACAAGTTGATAAACCTGTTTCACCAACACAAGGAGAAACCGGGTCTCCTTCGGGTTACAGCAGCGACTTCTAGCTCAGAACTGGGTCTCGCATGGTGAGCCTTGTGTCATGCTTTTTGTGAGGGTGTTGTCTAGCAGGTTTCGTTTTGGAGATAGAGTTTGAAAACGGTGGCAAACTTCACTTCTTAATCACACGAAATAATTATAACAAGCTCTTGGTTTTATTGTGTTTTAGTTGTTAGTATAATGGTTTGAAGTGTGTTAAGTGTTAGCACTAGATGACATTGTTTAGTCGGATGCTCAAACTTCGCAATTAAGTGAAGAGATGTCATCAAAAGTATTGATCCTGTCTTTAACTGAAATGTTTCTTTCAATATCGGTTCCTTCTTTTTATTTTATTTTCTAGATTTATGTACCTGTTAAACAGGAACTCCCACTCTTTTTATTTTATTGGATAGGGAAAATATTGATATGTGAGAGCAATTTACTAAGCTCTTTTCCTCATGTACTCCACGTGCATTAATCAAACAAAGTCAGAGCTAATTGTAAAAGATTGTTCGAATGAAGGAAAATTGTCCCTCTTCAAGAAGAAGAAGAAGATGCCCATTTTTATTTTTTTTTTTTAATTTGAATTGAGGGTTTTGTTTGACGTCTATGGATTTGTTCTTGAAGAAATTCTTCCCGTTTGTGTAACCCAAGTAGCTTAAGGTTTACTTTGTTCCCCTCATTCTTGTACCTGGCTGCAATTTTGTTCGTCGGTTGTGGCCTTGACGGAGACTAGACAACGGAAAAGAAAACTACCCTCCGGTGTGCTATCTATTGTCGGTTTGTATTTGTGGCACACTTAATTGTGGATGCACAATTAATTTTATTTCATTCCTCTAGCGTTCAATAATATGTACAGTGTGTATGTGGCACACTGAGTTGTGCAGGCACAATTAATTTTAAATTTTAAAAATTATTATTCGTTTACAAATATATTAATTAGATAAATAAAAATATAAAACAATTATGAGAAAGCATTCTAAAGTAAGTGAGAATGAAAAAAGGCGTGGAAGTTGAGTAGAGAGCAAATAAAAATTATAAAAATTGACAAATCACAATGAGGTAAGTTACTAAAATGATATCTTCACTTTATAATAAAGTATAGATTACTGATGATAAATGTATCAACTTTTATTCCTAAAAATTGACTTCAATTCATAGGAAAGACAATACCAAATAAACCAAAGGGGTGATGAGAAGAGTGGGAATTGCATACATGGGCGTATGATAATTGACAACACAGGGGATTAACCTGCGAGGTACATCTTTTAACAATATAATATTCGAGACAATTAGACCATATCTACTAGCAGTACTAGAATAAATTCAAGAAAAATCAAATCAAGATTGTTTTGGTGATACATTCGACAAAATAGGAAAGCACTTGTTTGTTCCTAATAGTTTGGGACAATGTTGTTGAATATTTAAATTGCATGTTTACTAGCTAACGACATTGTTGTTGATTATATTTTCATTTCAATTTTACTATTGTATAAGTTAAATTATTTGTCAAATGTCACAAATCACAACTTGTTCTCACTCTCCAATTCTTTCATCTGTATATGAAACAAGTTATTTTGTAGTTCATGTGTGAATCTCTATTCGAAAGAAAACATCCCTTTTTATCCAAAAATTATAGTAAATGGTGTGGATAGCAAAAGCATAGTAAGGAAACGAAAGAAAATTTACGCGAATCGAATTTCAAAACTATAAATTGAGCACTAATTCGGATGGGGCTTCATTAATTGTAATGAAAATACCAAACATTATCAAACCCAACCCAATCAATCACTAATCCAAAATCTCGTAAACGAGTCATTGGGCCGTATCAGCTCAATAACTTATAGTACACATAGTGTTAACATATTAATTTTACATCATTAATAATATAATATATAATTCTATTAATTAATTAAGATATATGCTACATTTTATTTAATACACGACGACACAGTGGTATTCGATCCCTTGATCTAAATTAATTGCCGTGGCACATAATACTTTTGTATATAAATAATATTGACACAATAGAATTTTAAAAATAAAATCAATTACATGATTAAATATGTAAAATAAAATTTAACTATATTGTAATATTTGTATTTATTGCAATATTTATAATAATTGATTGTAGTTTTTTAATTTAAATAATTTAATATTGATTATAATTAAAATATCTATAAATTTATAATTAAATAATATTTACTACAAATTATTTTATTATTAATTTATTATTATCACGATTTGTATTATATAAATATTATTTATAATTTATAATTCACGGATACTCTAAAACATTATTCGATCCAGTATCGGACACGTGTCGAGCTCGAACACGGCATCGAAGTGTCCAAATATCTAAAAAAGAAAAAAGAGGACACGGTGTAGGAAATGCCATGGACACGACGTGTCCGACATGTTCCGAACACATTTTCAATTTTTGTGTATAATTTCAAAAATTTTGGACTATTTTATAAAAAAGAAAATTTAGGCTTAATAAAAGAAAAATAATAATTCACTCTTTTTAAACTAAAAATATTAAGATAAAATTACTAAAAATTTGAGAAATGTTCACGATTTAACTAATTTTCTAAAAATATACAAAATCAGGAAAAACTTTTAATAATTTAAAATTATACAAAATCAGTGAAAATTTTTAATAATTTAAATCAGTTAAATCGTGAACATCTCTCAATTTTTTAGTAATTTTCTCTTAATACTTTAGTTTAAAAAGAGTGACTTAATTCTTTTTTTTTTATTAAGCCTAACTTTTCTTTTTTTAAAAAAATAGTCCAAATTTTTTTTAAAATTATAAACAAAAATTGAAAATGTGGTCGGAACGTGTCGGACACGTCAATAGCCGTGTCCATGGTGTTTCCTACACCGTTTCCCCCTCTTTTTTTTTTTTAGATTTTTGGACATTTCGATGTCGTGTCCGAGCCCAACACGTGTCCGATACTACATCGAATAATTTTTCAAAGTGTCCGTGAATTATAAATTATAAATATATTTATATAATACAAATCGTGACAATAATAAATTAATAACAAAATAATTGTAGCAAATATTATTTCATTATAAATTTATATATTTTTTTTTAATTATAATCAATATTAAAAATTTATTAATTAAAAAATTACAATTAATTAATTATAAATATTGCAATAAATACAAATATTATAATATAGTTAAATTTTTATTTTACATTATCTCATTTTATATGCGTTATTTCAATTTAATTATCATTATTATATTAATATATTTATTTGATAATTTATTATTTTATATATTAAAAATAAATTATAATATATATAAATAATATATATAATATAATATAAAATTATAAAAAATAAAAAAAACAAGGCTGACCGCCAGCAAGCTGGGCGTTCAGCCTTAAAGTTTTCAAAAGGAATTTTTGCTCAAACCGCGACTCGAGCATTTTTATTTAAATATATATATATATATATATATTGTCGAGTAACGGTTTGAAATCGCGACTCGACATAAAAAAAGTTAATTGATTAAAAAAATATTTTTTTTGTTTCGCTATGATGTTCTGAAGGTTATGGAGCAGTCTATGAAGATCATTGCAAAAATTATGCAGATAGATCAAAATGTGAAGACTGCTTGCAATTTTTATTTGTGTTGTAATTTTTTTGTTTTTTGTTTTTTGTTTTACCTTGAATAATTGTCGTGGGATATAAAAATATATTAAGCATATAATATGTATATATACAAAATTTATAACTGTCTAACAACCTTGCATGAAAAGATTTAAAATAATATACTAGCATTTGTGGCACACACTATGTGTGTGTAAAATTTTATAATACTAAAAATAAAAGATTTGTTGATTCTTAATACTCCTATAATCCTGGTTGAAGATGGATTACCTTGATGGAGAACAAAACATGGATCATTTAAGAAATTTTGGTGGATATAATTCTAGGTTCTTGATGGAAGATGGATAGAGAACATGTATAATGATCATTCAAGAAAGATTGATTGAATAATTCGACGATTTTGATAGAAGATAGATAGAGAACACGAATATGTATATTCAAGATTCTTAGTGGAAGATAAGAACACAGGCATGGATCATTCAAGAAATATTGATTGAAGATAATTCGATGTTTTTTGATAGAAGATAGATACAGAACATGAATATGTATATCCAAGATTCTTGTGGAAGATAAGAACACGGGTATGGATCATTCAAGAAATATTGATTGAAGATAATTCGATGATTTTGATAGAAGATAGATGGAGAACACGGATATGTATATTCAAGATTCTTGGTGGAAGATAAGAACACGGACACGGATCATTCAAGAAATCTTGATTGAAGTTAATTCGATGATCTTGATGGAAGTTAGATGGAAAACACGGACATAGATCATTCAATTATTCTTGATTTAAGATAAATCTACAATCTTGATCGGAGATTTATTATCTTGATGGATAGAGGGGAACATTAGAGAATCTCGATTCCAGACTGTGTGTAACAGTTAGATAAACATCCAAGAACCTTGATTTGAATTCAAGATTATCTCATATGACAATAAGGGAACATTGTTCAATATTATCTTTAGATATGTGCGATGATACTTATACAACATATGTATAAGTTTGACCTGATGGAGGGCAATCGATAATCACTAATTCAGAAAAGCACAAAAACATGTAATTCTATATTTACTGCTTTTTTATATCTTCTTTGCATTCCTCTCTCTCTGTATGTCTGTCTGTTTCGCCAATTTTGTCGACTTGGGTTCAAGTAATTCTGAGTATGAGAGCCGTGGTTCTCAAAGAAATTGACAACCATCTATATAAAGAATAGTGTTGTCTACTGTAAATAAGAATCAACTATGTTTGTGGTACTTCGGCCTTCTTTGTACGTGCAGAAAATTGTTGCCCTGCTCCTACAGGGTCTCCAAAGAAATAAAAAGTTTTGGTTCATAGATATTTTCTAAACTCAAAAGACGCATCAACTAAACTTGTTCCCCAACCTACTAAATTTTGATACATACATTTATCAAGAACAATTTCTGGCTGTATTTTTATTAAATAATGAAGTAATAAAAATACAACCACATCAGCTCAACTCAACAAAATGCACAAGTAGGTACATCCTTAAAACTCAAAGAAAGCTCAACACCTTTTAGCTTTATTAACCATGTAAAGAAAACACTGCGAACCAAAAATAACAAAAAAAAAAAAAAGATAACTTTTGTGATATACAACAATCATAAACAAATTAAAAAAAATCGATAATAAAAAAAAAAAAAATAGATAGTCCAAAGTGGCATCTCAATATTAGGGTAATGTCTATCGTGCCAACCAAGTTGAGGGATATTAGCTAGATTGTATGTTTTAATATCCTTTTGTATCTCAGATTTGTTTGTCTCACACATCAATAATATTTAGCACTCTTCTTTTACAAATTTTGGAATGTGATGGAGTCCCTAGGCTTTATGTAATCAAGTGCTTGTTCTTTAAATGTTCAAAGTTAAGAATTATCAAGACGCAGATATTAATGATCCCATAGAGGCTTATCCATGTGACATATACTCATAAAGAAGATTTCTCATTTTATGGGGTGTGGAGACACTAGTGTGTGAGGTAGTGTTTGAGTTCAAAAAAGTGCATTGAATGATTTTTTAGGAAACTCTTTATTGATTGACAGCGTTGAATTGAGAGTTTCTTGATAACATACTTCAAAATTAATTATTGACTTGAGGGTCCTAGTGATTTTACATAAGGTTTATTGTACTTTAATTTATTTACTAGTCATCGAAGCGATCATATAGGGGACATCTTCGTCAATCTATCTCAATGAGTAGGAGGTTTCTTTAAATTTTAAAGATGTGAGATCAAATTTGTCTCCACTGGTATTGTTGGTACTACTAAAAAAATATTTAACCTGTTAAAAATGAGTTGTTGACTGTGTTTATTATAATATATTTTTTTTCCAATTTGACTTGAGCATAAAAAGTCTAATAAGTCCTGTCCAATATTTTTGAACTTGCAGATGCAGTTTTAGTGCAAAATGGAACATGACCAAAAATATAACTATAGGAAACCACCTCGACCTAAAGCAACCTCAATATCGAGCTCTATTGAGAATATTAGTTAATAAAAATATTTTATAAAATCCTAAAAAGTATAGAAAATTATAGTTCATAATTCATAAGGGTATTTTGAGCAATTCACTGCAAAAATGGGATGAAAAACCAACCTAATGGGTTCATTGTTATACTAACATTAAAATTAGGGCATATTTGTATTATTTAGAACAATGAAAAAATATTTATAATTATTTCAAAACTAAGGGGAGGTGGTTGTAATCTACCATAAATTTAATTGAAAATATCTAAGAATGCAAATTATCCTCTTATCTTCTCCCAATTGTGATCCAAAGACTAAAAGCTTGTTTTTTTAATCAGATACTCTGATCGTGGAGGAGCAAATTCTTAGAAAAAAATCTCCAACCATAATATAAGACACTGATTGTGTATATGAAATGGACAAAGAAATAAACGCATTGAGAAAAATAAAATATCATGTAAACCCCTTGTGATATGAAAAAAAAAAAAATTCAAAAACCTCCTGAGGTTAGAGAGTGTAGTATACTCGCGTTGACTGAGAGTGTGGGTCTGAAATTTTATTTTTTTAACAATTTTGTCCTTACCTCTCCATAATATAATATTATATATAATTTAATAAATTTTAAAATAATATATAACGTTATTAATAAAAAAAATTGCTTTATATGTAAATATATAGTTATATTAATATTTTAATTATATAATTAAATTAATTAAAACTATTATTTTTAAGAAAAGGCAGTAGGGGGCGAAGCCGCTGTCGCTGCGGAGGAGGGCGCCGGCGCTCCCTATCCCCAGGTAATGGCGGTCGCCCAGACGGGGGCGGAGGGAAGGGGAGGAAAATTGTATTTTTGGTCCCGTACTCTAGTTATGTTTATACAAATTTCAAATCTATAAAATTGTTGCAAGATTGAAAAATATAGACAAATAAATTTGCTATAAATTTAAAGATAAATTACAACTACTTTTCCTGAAATTTAATATAATTACAAATATCTCCTTATTGTTTGAAAAATTACAAATACCCCCCTCAAATGAAAAATTATTATGTAGTTCTTAGATTCTGAGGTAACAATTACTATTTTACCGTTGCTACTTTTTTTTTATAAAAAAAAAAAACATTTAGAAATTTAAAAAGAAATGAGGGTTGGTAATGTAAATAATCTATTGAGAATATCAATTCATAAAAAATATTTTATAAAATCCTAAAAAGTATAGAAAATTATAGTTCATAATTCATAAGGGTATTTTGAGCAATTCACTACAAAAATGGGATGAAAAACCAACCTAATGGGTTCATTGTTATACAAACATTAAAATTAGGGCATATTTGTATTATTTAGAATAACGAAAAAATATTTATAATCATTTAAAAACTGAGGGGAGGTGGTTGTAGTTTACCATAAATTTAAATTGAAAATATCTAAGAATGCAAATTATCCTCTTATCTTCTCTCCCAATTGTGATCCAAAGACCATGAAGGAGGTCCAACGAGAAAGCCAACTAGGCCATGGCGGGTTCAAAGCCCAATACATGGCACCCCCCACGTGGCCTCCATATAGACCAGCCATGCCTAAGCACATCCTACGTGGAACCTACATGAACTGCCAAATTCGCCCTAGTAAAAGCTGGAATACAGGGAGGAGCCCCCAACAACCTAAACTCCTTGAGCAGAATGACTCCTTATCGGACAAGAAGTCCCCCTTGGTGGATAATCCCTTTTCACACGCAAATAGAGATGCAGCAACTACTGACTCAGGATAAATATCAAATTAAGCTCATCCTAACAACCCTTATCCATTTTTATCAAAAATAAAGGCTGATGGAAAAGTCGCACTTCGAGGAGACATCTCCCTAAAAATACATGTCAAGTCCCCCAGGCGGGAGACACCCTTCTACTCTCGAATTCTTGCTATCATCTTGCTGTTTTTCTCTCAAACTACTCTCTAAACACGATTACACTCACGGATTCGTTCATCATAATTTATTTCATCATTTTGACTTATTTTATGCGATGAATCTCTGTCAAATCGATACTAACTTAGGTGTCATAGTGCTAATAATTTGTTTTGCAGGTTGCCGTTCCTCAAGTTATTTTTTCGTGTTGACCCAGATCCAGCATCCAAGTCCGAGACCGTTGGACCCATGTTAATATCGCACGCATCAATTGACGCCGTTTGTAGGAACACAAAGTTCAAAACATGAGTTTTAATAGAGACTCCAAGCAATATCGCTAACAAGCAGAAAGCTGTGGAAACAGCCAGCAATTCCCAGGCTTTGTAGGTGGTCACCGGGGTGCCCCCAACTTTGGTTGAAGGGGGGCCCCTCTAGCTCTGCTGGCGCCAGTGCTCCCACCTCCTAGGGCTATCGGTACTATGGCTGATCCCCCACATGGTTGGTAACATAAATAATTTATTGAGAATATTAGTTCATAAAAATATTTTTGTAAAATCCTAAAAAGTATAGAAAATTATAGTTTATAATTCATAAGGGTATTTTGAGCAATTCACTATAAAAATTGGATGAAAACCCAACCTATTAGGTCCATTGTTATATGAACATTAAGATTAAGGCATATTTGTACTTTTTGAAACAACGAGAAAATATTTGTAATTAAGTCAAATTTGAGGGAAGGTGGAATTTAAATTGAAAATATGTAAGAATGACTGAAAGCTTGTTTTTTAATCAGATGCTCCGATCTTGGAGGAGCAAATAAAGAATTACTTTAAAATATGTGTCAAGGCTTCCAGGACTTGATGCCAAGAAGAAAGATGTGGAACATTGTGGTTGCAACGCTTCATCATGGCAGAGAGTTTTGGACTTTAATTATTGGATTTGCTGTATATTTGAGCATTACAGCTTCAACACTACGAGTTTTTTTATGGACCAATCTCTTAATATGGCATACTTAAACATGCTTTAGCCCCTAATCAATCAAATATATAAATATATATTTATTTATTTTGGGTGGATCCGTTAAATGGGTAAGGCCCAAATTTGATGAGTACATTACCAACTTATCTCTAAATTTTTCTATCAAGATATATCCTTATTGATGTATGTGTTCATTCAACTTAATTTGGTCATGGTTGGTTCAATTTGGTAATATTTGCCTTTTTTCAGGGGTAGACACGTCTTTTTCATGTCTTTCACTAAGCAACCCATATTACATATGAAATTGATTGCTGAAAGATAATGTTTCCGCATCTTCCTCGAACTCTTTTTCTGGAAAAAAACATGCACATCAGATCAAAGAAAAGTATGAAGGTATTGATGATCAAACATGGGCATTATTTCATCTCCCAGATTTCAGAGGAAAACTTGCTAATTCATGGGATTTAGCCACCATACAAACCCGTGTTCTATGCTTCGAGACCTTTTGGTTATATGTTCTTGTTTCTTCTCGTGTTTTACTGCTGCGATTCACACCATACGGGTTGATCAATCTATTCGTGACCCTGAAACTTTGATCTCCAAGGGGCAGAAATTCAAATTTGGTTTTTTCAGCCCTGTGAACAGTAGCCATCGTTATGTTGGTGTGATGTTCAATATCCCCGTGACGACTGCTATATGGGTAGCTAATAGGGACAAGCCTCTCAATGATTCTACTGGAACAGTGAAGATATCAAGAGATGGCAATCTCGTGATCTTGGACGGACAAAAGCAGATCATATGGTCATCTAATCTTTCGAGTTATGTGGCAAATTCCAGTGCTATGCTTTTGAATACAGGGAATCTGGTGTTACGAGATAACTCCAATGGTAGGACTATTTGGGAGAGTTTTGAACATGCGTCAGATTCATTCGTAGAAAAGATGAAAATTAGTACAGATTTAAGAACAGATGAGAAGAATATACTGACATCATGGCGGAGTCCTCAGGATCCAGGACTTGGTAATTTTACCTCTACCGTTGAGCCTCTAGAGATTCCACAATCCTTTGTCTGGAAGAATGGATATCCATATTGGCGCAGCGGCCCGTGGAACGGTCAAATCTTTCTTGGGATGCCTTACATGAAATCCTTCTATAAACATGGAATGGATGTTGTGAATGATCATCTTGGAAGTGCATATTTGATCTTTACCAATTTAAATTCGTCTATTTTGATGTATTATGTCTTGAAGTCATCAGGGAACTTAGAGGAGAAGCTGTGGTCTCATGAGAAGGGGGAGTGGCTGATAACATGGTCATCTATCGTAAATGAGTGTGATATCTATGGTACTTGTGGACCTTTTGCAAGCTGCAATGCTCAAGACGAGCCAGTGTGCTCATGTTTTCCAGGGTATGAGCCCAAAAATAAAGATGAGTGGAATGCAGGAAATTGGTCTAGTGGATGCACCAGGAGAACTCCCCTCCGGTGTCAGAAGAAGAATCCTGTAGGAAGCGAAGATGTGTTTCTGAAGCTAAGCCAAGTAAAGTTGCCGGATCACGTTAAGTGGCTTCCGGCCCCAGATGCAGACTGCAGGAGCCAGTGCTTGAGCAATTGTTCTTGTATAGCTTATGCATATTATGCTGGAATCGGGTGTATGACATGGGCTGGAAGCTTAATTGATGTACAAAAGTTCTCTGATGGTGGTCCAGACCTTTACATTCGAGTGGCACATTCAGAACTAAGTAATACATCTTTTCAACTTTGCAAGAGAGTTTTTGTCATCTTATTCATCATCATTGTTATACACAACTCTTGCTACATTATCCTGATATGCATGATAATTATCCAAAAAAAAAAAAAAACACCTGATATGCATGTAATTTGTTTAGAATTTCGTTTCTCTATTAGGAGTACTGGAGTTTCTTAGTTTTATGCCTGCAGCCCGAAGAAAGCTGGAATGTTTGTTCTCTGTCTCTATTAACTTTTGCAGGTGACAAACAATACTGGAAAGCCGTCACTGCTGCGATAGTGGTAGCATTTATATCTTTTTATGTGCGCACTTTATGCGGAAGTTGTTTCTCAAGTTGAGAGGTATGTGTTCATTCAACTTAATTTGGAGATGCTTAATAGATCTAACTTATAATTGTAAGATGCTATATTATCCAAACATTTTCTTGTCCCTTTTTTTAATTGTAAAGCATGAAGAAAGCAAAAAACTGAGCTGATATACGGTCCACAGGAAACAGATGCAGGGTGTTCAGAAGAAAGGACTGCCAAACACAATATGCATGGAGTTAAACTTGAAGCATTACCGTTATTTAAGTTCGGGATGATCTCAAACGCCACAAAAAAATTTGACACAACGAATAAGCTTGGACAGGGTGGCTTTGGTCCAGTTTTCAAAGTATTGAATCCTTTTCCCCACTTCAGATATTTAAGTTTTGTTAATGTGCAACAAATGTGAATCAGTTTCTGGTTTCAGGGAAAATTACCGAATGGACAAGAAATTGCTGTAAAGAGGCTGGCAAGATCCTCCAACCAAGGGCTAGAGGAGTTCATGAATGAGGTTGAGGTAATCTCTAGGCTCCAGCATCGTAATCTTGTCCGACTCCTTGGCTGCTGTGTTGAGCATGAAGAAAAAATGCTGGTTTACGAATATATGCCCAATGGAAGCTTGGATTCATATCTCTTCGGTAAGTCAATGATTGCCATTTATGCTATCCAAATTCAGTTTTTTTTTTTTTCTCGGAAATAGAGCGCTGTCTATACTGTTAATCATAATTTAGAATTTTGTTAAGAGCTGTTCTATTTTGTTTGAACTCGCAATATTTTGGAACAAACACTTGTCAGATTCACGTAAACAACTGCTTCTTGATTGGCAAACACGCATAGTCGTTATCGAGGGGATCTGTCGAGGCCTCCTGTACCTTCACAGGGATTCCAGGTTAAGGATTATTCACAGAGATCTGAAGGCTAGTAATATCTTGTTGGATGAGGAGCTGAACCCAAAAATTTCCGATTTTGGTATGGCGAGGATTTTCTGTTGCAAGGAAGATCAAGCCAATACAACAAGGGTTGTTGGGACATAGTGAGTTCGTATTGCCTTGTTTCAATTATATATGTATTTCTTACATGACAGCACTGCTCATGCTGAAATTCATTCTTGCAGTGGCTACATGCCCCCAGAATATGCTCTACGTGGAATATTCTCGGAAAAATCAGATGTCTATAGTTTTGGGGTCCTGCTATTAGAGATTTTGAGTGGGAGGAGGAATACTAGCTTTTATCATGAAGATCAACAACTTTTCCTAATAGCATATGTAAGTTGTAATATACATTCTGACAAGTAAATAACTTTTTATAGAATTATGCTAAACTTAACTGGCTACTTATGATCGTGTTATTCCAAATTTAATCTTTTGTTGTCTTATGGATATTTTCAGGCCTGGAAATTGTGGAATGAAGACAAGATAATGAATTTGGTTGATCCGATAATATACGATCCTCGTATGGAACCTGATGTAGTAAGGTATGCAAACGTAGGACTTCTGTGCGTTCAAGAAGCAGCAGCGGATAGACCAAATACTAAGACAGTTCTGTCGATGCTGAGTAGTGAGATTGTGGATCTCCCTCGTCCCAAACAACCACCTTTTACTGCAGTTCAGATGTCTTCTTCAGAATCAGAATGCTCACAGATGAGTCCAAATGTATGTTCTGTGACCAATTTCACTGTGAGAATTGTCGAAGGCCGATAAGAACTTAATTGGTACTCTTGTTAATGGCGATCCCACAGTTCCTCGCTTGAATAAGATCAACAGTTTTGTCCATAATGAGTTTTTACGAAGTTTCCTCTCAGCTACGCACTTCAAACAGCTGCCAAATTACTAAATATGACACTGTCTAAGATTATGTCCAAGATATGAGATAGGACATGATCAATCTTCTTCCTACAAGTACTTGAAGATTTGAGGAAATTCCCGTCCGTCAAAAGATTAGTGGGAGATAAGTATAGGTTTATTGGGTATCTGAATGAAACTGCAACATACAATTTTTATGATCCTTCGAAATAAATCATTCATCCATTTTTTTAATGATTTATTAATATTTATTTAAATTTTGCATGGTATCTATATGAAACGAAATGCTAATTAAGTGTTCCACGAAAAATAAAAAAAGCAGTGACGTGATTGCTTGCTCTCAACTTTAAGAATGGTATTTACGTATCCATTATTGAATTTCTACAAAGTGAAATTCAAGAAAAATCATGAAATATCCCTTGAATTGTCCCAATTCAGAATTCCCGTGCCCACAGCGGAATCCCTGTCTCCGCCGGGTCCAACCCCACTCTGCGGCGCCGACGGGGCCGAATCCTACTTGTCTCTTCACTCCTTCACATTCGCTTAACCATGGACGAATTTTTGGCTTTAGCGTGATTACAGTTTGTTCTTTTTTTATTTTTTCACTTCCATTTCAAGATGTTTCTTATTGTACGCTGCTGCCTAAATCTTTGCCATTTAAGAAAGAATCGGGCCAAAGAACAGGAGCCCGTTGTTCAAGAGTGAGAGCATGTGTAAGGATGTCGACATCGACTAATGTTTCTCGACCACAGTGTCATCACATTGATTGCTGAACAGTAACGTTTCTACGTCTCCCTGGAATTTTCTCTCTTGGACAAAAAGCATGCATAGACCCCAAAAGAGAAGAACGATGATATTGATAAGGAAACACGGCAAGTTCATGACCTCTGTATTTCTGATCATAGTCAAGACTCAGAACAGTTTCAGAGGAAAACTTTATAATTCATGGGATTCAACCACCATAGAAACTTATATTCTATGCTCTTTAAGTCCTGATTTTATGTTCTTGTTTCTTAATGGTTACTATTGCGATTGACAAGCCTCTGAATGATACTACCGGAACAGTGAAGATATCACGAGACGGCAATCTTGTGATCATGGACGGACAAAAGGAAATCATATGGTCATCTAATCTTTCAAGTTATGTGGCAAATTCTAGTGCAACGCGGTTGGATACAGGGACTTCTGGTGTTACAGGTTAACTCCAATGGTAGGATTATATGGGAGAGTTTTCAGCATGCTTCAGATTCTTTCATAGAAAATATGAAAATTATACTGATTTAATTACAAATGAGAAGCTCTTACTTCTACCTATACCATTGAGCTTCTAAAGATTCCAAAATTATTTGTTTGGATGAAAGGCTATCCTTATTGGTGTAGTGGTCCGTTGAATGGTCAAATCTTTATTGGGTTAAGTCACATGCAAACCTTTTACAGAAGTGGAATGGATCTTGTAAATAATCATTCTGGAAGTGCACACTTCCTGTGGAAATTGTTTCTCAAGTTCAGAGGTACGTATGTTCATTAAACTTCATCTTGAGATTCTATCTAAGTTATTATAAGATACTACCCAATCCATAACTTTTCTTGTCCCCCTTTTGAATTTTAAAGCAGGAAGAAAGCCAAAAATGAGGTGATACTGTCCACAACTGGGGAGATGAATGTCATGTGCATGGAGTTAAACTTGGAGTACCATTATTTAAGTTTCAGATGCTCTCGAATGCAACAAACAGATTTGACTTGATCAATAAACTCGGAGAAGGTGGCTTTGGTCCAGTCTACAATGTATGTCACCTGTTCCTACTTCAGATATATGATTTTTTTCTTTTCTTTCTTTCCGCTTCTCTTTCTGATGGTCATGAAGTGATTCAATTGCTGGTTTCAGGGAAAATTACCAAATGGATGAGAAATTGCTGTAAAAAAGGCTGGCAAGAACCTCCAACCAAGGGCTAGAGATTATGAATGAGAATGAGGCAATCTTGTCCAACTCCTTGGTTGCTGTGTTGAGACTTGAGCGTGAAGAAAAAATTATAGTTTATGACCATCTGCGAAATGGAAGCTTGCATTCATATCTCTTTGGTAAGTTGACGATTGTGAAGTTTTGTGCTTCCAAAATTAGATTATTCAGAAAAGAATATGTTATTACAGAGTATAGTATCTATTTACTGTTGATCAAGACTTAGAATTCCGGGACAAAACTTCTCAGGTTCACATTGACAAGAGTGTCTTGATTGGCAAACAGGAGTAATCATTATTGAGGGGATCTGTCGAGGCCTCCTTCACCTTCACCTTCACCTTCACACCGATTCAAGGTTAAGGATTATTCACCGACATCTGAAGGCTAGTAATATCTTGTTGGATGAGGAGCTGAACCCAAAAGTTAAGACTTTGGGATGATCTTACTTAATGAAGATCCTCGCGAAATTGATTGACTCTGGTTGATCCGGTCTGGAAATTGTGGAATGAAGACAAGATAGTCAAATTGATTGATCCGGTAATATATCATCCATGTATTGAACCAGAATTAGTGAGGCATGCAAAAGTTGGACAGCTTTGCGTGCAAGAAACAGCAGCAGACAGGCCTAATATTTCTACGGTTCTGTCAACGCTTAGTTGTGAGATTGTAGAGCTCCCTCGTTAAGCAACCAGCATTAATTATGATCCATCTCTCCAGAAACAGAATGCTCTGAAGGGAGTCCAAGTAAATGTTCTGTGAATGATGTCACTGTGACAATTGTCGAAGGCCGGTAGAACCTGGAACCTGTTTTTTCATGTTAATGACGATGACAGTTATTTGCGTGAATAAGATTCTGGACTAAATAAATTTACTTACTAATTACTCAGGTTGATTCTTTTTTATGAAGGGTATGTATATAAAGCAAACAAAAAGCCTTGATCAGTTGTAAAAGTTTCCCATTAAATGGAGTTGTATTCCAAGAGAGTATTTTTCAAACCTCAACGGGCTTCCATAAGTGAAACTGTCATATTGTTTATGGAGCAAAGTTCGACTTCCCTTTCTCTTGGGTTGGCTTTAGTTAATGTTCTCCCAACTGTATAAGCAGGATGATGGGGTGATGCTAATGCCGTTTGTTCATTGTTTAGCATAGCAGCAACATCGGATATCAGAGGCCGGTCAGCTGGATTGTCTTGAACGCACAGAAGGCCAATCTGGATGTATCTCGATGGAGTAGAAGAAGAAATGTCCAGTGTTGGATCAATGAGCTCAAGCACACGGTCATGTTCCCACAGATTCCAGGCCTGAAATGAGCGATGAGTTTTTAAATTTCTCATATTAGTATTGAGAAACATTATGTGTGTTTATGAACTGAAACCATCACTTACATGTCCAAGAAGACTAAGACAATCAGAACCATAAAAGCCTGTGTTCTTCTTTCCACTGATAATCTCCAGCATTAGAACTCCAAAGGAAAAGATATCAGACTTTACGGAGAAAAGTCCTTCCATTGCATATTCCGGGGACATGTAACCACTGAATTTGGAGAAAAAAAATCGTCCGTAAATGGTATTGCAAAAGGTATCATAAGCTCGAGAAGTTGCATTTTCACTTACTAAGTGCCAACAATTCTGTTAGTATTTGCCTGCGAATTATTTCCTCCAAAAATTCTTGCCATGCCAAAATCAGAGATTTTGGGGTTCATCTCAGCATCAAGTAGAATATTACTAGCTTTTAGATCTCTGTGAACTATTCGTAATCGGGAATAGTGGTGGAGATACAGTAGCCCCTGAGCAATGCCTTCAACGATGTGAACACGTCTCGTCCAGTCCAATAGCTCTTTCTTGGTTGCATCTGTGTTAAAATTCTTTTCAGAATTAGCAGGGAAAAGAACCACTTGCAGAACTTGCAAAACTCAACAATGTTTGTGAAATAACGAACCAAAGAGGAAAAAATCCAAGCTTTTGTTGGGCATGTATTCATAGACTAGTATCTTTTCATCCTTTTCAGTACAGCATCCTAAGATCCCAACAAGATTTCTGTGCTGGAGTTTGGCAATCAGTTCTATCTCATTTCTGAACTCCTCTAGTCCTTGTCCAGACCTTCTGGAAAGCCTTTTCACTGCTACAAACTGTTTATTAAGCAATTCACCCTGAAATATTGATAAAAGAGGATAAGTTCATAAACAGGACGGACATTTGATATTATCCTCAACCTCTATTGAATGTGAACCAGCAGATTGAAATGGATTATTCACTAATTAGTAACAAGGAGAGAGAAAAAAAATATAAGGCGTTCTTTCCTGTGGACAATCTTCATTCAGCATAGGCATTATTACCTTATAAACAGGTCCAAAACCACCCTCTCCTAACTTGTTTGAGATGGAAAAATCATTAGTTGCCGCGACTATGCTAGAAAAACTGAAGATTGGTAACTCGTATTGCTTATTTTTCTCTTCTCTGTGACCATTTCTAACTGAATTACGTTTATTGTATGCTGCTTCATTTGAATTCAAATCAAGTAGTAACAGATTTTGATGCGCTCCCTGGGACTCTGAACAGAGAGGAGAAAAAAATTACTGATCAGATGACCAGATTGCATGAAGATGTAAAGAATCTTTGGAGAACAGAATATGGATGCCGCTAAAGTATATAGATAGTCTTGCAGCATTGCAACCAAAGAATATCATACCTTTGCTTTTGAGCTTTCGCTGCAGGTAACACAAACAAAAACAGGCGAGTACTCCAGCAGTAATGGGCATGGCTAAAGCCAATGGAAGTACAAAACTTCTCTTTCCTGACAAATAAAACAGGTTCTTTTAGCATGCTGCAACAACCGTGTAGTATTGAGGTCGTTAAGAAACTGTCTCACCTTTTGCTGGAAGCGCTATAGGATCCATTCTGACATAAAGATCAGCAACAGCAGAGTTGTTGGACATTCTTTCCAAATCCACCAAGTCCCCGTTAAACAATAAACATCCTCCTGCCCCACTGTCGGCGTAAGCATGGCATGAACAATTGACTGAGCACACTAATCTGCATAAATTGGTTCTTCTAATTTCCAGGGATTCAGCGTTTGCAGGCAATCTAATACTCGATACCTTTATAAAGTCTGCATTTTCGCTAGTACACTGCAGGGGACTTGTTCTTACACACCCCCGGAAAAGTCAAACAAATCCCATTCTTGCGTAGCTCGTGGTACAAACCCAACCAAACAGCTACAAGGTGGAGAATTGTTGATATCACATATTGCATTAGGCCCACAAAGAGCATACTGTTGGCACGCATTAGAAGGTTGTGTCTGGTATATAATCCAGCTCTGGCTGGCCTCAGACCATACAAGAAGCCTCAGTTGGCCAAGAAAGTCTATCACGATCCTAGAGATCATTCCTTCATTGTAAACGTTGTATGTTAGATACACAGTGTCATCCCTCGTGACATAGGTAAAATTGTAGAAATTTGAGCCACCGGAGAGAGAAGCAAAACCTCCTCCTTGCCAAACCCCACTCCTCCATAGTCTTTCTGAGCCATTTCTGTTTATGAAAAGCTCACTGCCTCCATTTGGTTCCATTCCTAGTGAAAAGTCTCCCATAGCAGGATCATTCGGATTCTTCCAAGAAACAAGTTTCACATCTATATCAGAAAACCAACGAAATCCAACACTTCCCCCAGGCAACCAAGTATCCGTCGGGTAATCAAAGCTTTGCCATATAATGCCGGAAGCATTTCTCATAACAAAATTTCCTGTATCAAGAATTACAGCCTCGGTAGCATTTGAAGTTCCCACGACCCAGATTGTCACCGAGTTAGCATAGACGTAAAGATTGCCATTCAACAATTCCAGTCGGGAATTACTACGGGAAGATTGAGGAATGGGGTTATTCCTATTTGCCACCCAGACAGCTGTTTGTACCGGTATGTTTCTGTACCATATACCAACATAGAAGTTGCTGGAATTACCTGGAGCAAAGAAGCCAAGTTCGAACTTCCCGTCCTTGGAGATGATGGTCTGATTTGAAAACAGAGATTGGCCTGCTGATATAGTGTCTGATCCAATGCAAAGACAACCAGAGAAAAACACGAACATCAGAAGGAGAAAGCCGAAACATCTAAACATGGACTTCATCCGTCTTCTCTTTACCATATGCATCTTGAAAATTGTTAAGCTAATGCAGGATCAGGTTCTTTTCTCTATTGGCTGCTCAAATTAAATTACACCTAAATCCAGACCGATGAAATTTAGCTAAAAGGTAGTCTTATCTATGAATCACTGACACTTACTATGACTTAAAACCAATCAAAAGGACAAGATGATCAAGAGAAGACTTGGGAACTCTCAAGTCTCCGTTGAAATTTCAACTCTACTTATTGTTCTTTTGCATTAGGAGTCGTCAGTGGACCAAAGAACTGAAACAGACCAAAAACTTAGAAAATTCATTTGTGACAAGGACTTTAACATTTAACCCTGTTGCTTGGCATTCCTTTGAAACATACAAATATTAAAAAATTAATTTGAAACATACAAATATTACAACTGTGGGCCGGACCGGAGCAGTTTTAGACAAAAGCGCAGAAAGGTATCCTTAACCAGCCTAATTTTGCAGCCTGTAATGTTAAAAAACGAGGTACTCGTCTGTTGTTAGGAGCAGTACTTGCCCTCTATTTATCCAGGTCAATTTTATTGAGCATTAATAGTGATATACTTAAATGGCTCTATACCAGTGTCTTCTTCTATGATCAGTTGATTTGATAAAAGGAGTAAATCACGATGAGTTCTTGTGATATTTATTATAATTACAAATATTTTTTCTTAATTTAATAATACCCCTAATTTTAATATTCATCTAACAATTAGCTCATTCCGTTAGTTCCTATCATGTTTTCGTCCCTTTTTTTTTTTTTTTTTTTTTGGTTTTAGGAACTAGTCAAAATGCCCTTGGTTATGATTATAGTTTACTTATTTTTTAGAAAAGTTATGGACAATTAGGAAATTTCACCTTGTCAGTTTTTTTACAATTTTTTATTTTTCCTTTTTTTCGGAAAAAGAAAGGCGCAAAGTGGTTATTTTTTGGTCTTCATTCAAAAATTACATAATCTCATTAAATATCATGGGAGGAACCGATAATTTTCCAGAATGGATTGAGATATTTTGAGAATATAAAAGTCCAGCTTTGATATATGATATTTGATTATGTATTATAAATTGATATCGTCGATATCTATATTTATACTATTATAAAAGAAAACCCTTAAAACGTACCAACTTTAAATTGTCATATTTTATCCTCAAATTAATTTCTTTTTTCAAAATAAATTTGATCAAAATTATAATTTCAAAATTTTTAAATAATCTCGAAATTTATAAAAAAAAAGTTTCTCTCACCAACTACTCTACGTTTCTCTCTACACTTCTCCATGTTTGTTTTTTATTCTTTTTACAAAAATCTATATTTTTAATAAACTACCAAAATCTATATTTTACAAAAATTGAAAAATCACAATACAAAAAATAATATACTGAAATTTATTTTTTAATTTAAATATTTATATAAGTATAAATATAAATGAATTATTTCACATTGTTAACTAAATAAAATTATTATTCAGTTTAAATATTTTATAATAAATTATATTTATTCGTAGAATATATTTTGATAAATTATATTATTTAGAATAAATAGTATTTAAATCAAAATGATCATATACATTTTTGTTATTTTTATTTTGAAACAATTATTATTTTTACTTTATTAAAAGATTAAAAAAATTCTCCTTCTCGATTCCACTCACGGCCTTGCGGCCAGCCACCATCGACGGCGGTCACCCATCATCCTGGATCTGAGCGACGATAATTGCCCAAATTGAGGGACGACGCTTTTGAAGGGGCAACATATTTGTCGTTCCTTTTGTTGTAGTTGCCCAGATTTTAGTTGGTGATGTGCTGCCTCCTATAGAGATTGCGCCTCCGCCGCCTCTGTAATATATATTATGACTAATATATATTTATTTTTGTATTTATAAAAAAATAAATATAATATATATATATATATATATATGGAGTGATGTTAATATTATTATATTTTTTCTCTTATACGTCCAAAATTATTATATAAAAATATTAAATCAATGATAAAATTAAATAACTTTTTACTATTAATATTAATGTTATTCATTCGAATTCTAATAAATTGGATCATGGGTAAATGATGATTTTTTAAAGGAGGTGTAAATATAATTTTAAATATTTTTTGAAGGAAGGTATAATTTATATTTTCAAAGAAAGTCTAAATCTAATTAATTCTAAACAAATATTTCATTGGGTAATTTTTTGGAACATGGGCGAAGTCAACAACCAGCGGCAGGCAATTCAGAGAATTATTTATGAGAAAGAAAGAGAAATGGAGAAGCAGAAGAGCTCCTCCGCCTCACGTATTAATATTGTCAAAGTTTTGAATTCACCTAAACCTCATAAACCCTCTCTCTCTCTCTTCGTCAGTCATTTCTCATCTACGACAGAAAATCCAAAGTACGTTCCATACATATATATGTTATACACACAAACCCGAAAATCACAAAAATCGAAAATTAAGAATACAAGGAAAAGTTAGAGCAAGAAATAGAATGGCCTCTCACTTTCCCGACGACTTCAAGTGCCCGATTTCTCTGGAGATAATGTCCGACCCGGTTATTCTCTCATCGGGTCACACCTTCGATCGCCCCTCTATCCAGCAGTGGTTGGACGCCGGCCACCGTACCTGTCCGATTTCCAAGCTGCCCTTGTCCGACCCTCCTTCCCTCATTCCCAACCACGCCCTTCGCAGCCTTATTTCGAATTACACCCTCGTTTCCTTCCCCAAACCCCACCACTATCCTCCCAACCCACAAACCCTAGTCCACGCTTTACTTTCTCCTTCATCCCCTTTGGAAGACAAACTCAGCTCCCTCGACCAACTCAGCCGGATTTGCAAGAGTGATTCTGCGATTCGTAGACGACTGGCTGAGTCGGGGGCCGTGTCCGCGGTTTTGAACTGTGTCGATTCGATCGAGTCGGGGCTCCAAGAAAAGGCGCTTCATTTGCTGCTTATATTGAGTCTGGATGACGACAGCAAGGTGGGCTTGGTCGTGGAAGGTGTCGTTGGAAAGGTGGTTCAGGCCCTTCGCTGCGGCCTTGGGGACACCCGCGCGGTTGCTGCCACGGTGTTAACTAGCCTTGCCGTTCTGGAAGTGAACAAGGTCACAATCGGGTCGTACCCGGATGCCATTCCAGGTTTGGTATCCCTCCTACAAATGGGAAATTCTAGGGAGAGGAAAGAAGCAGCCACTACGTTGTTCACGCTCTGTTTGTTCCCCGACAATCGCATTCGTGCCATACAAAACCTTGCCGTGCCCATTTTAATCCAGAATGCTAATTCGGGCCTGGAACGAGCCGTGGAGGTTCTGGGCCTATTGGCAAAATGTGAATTCGCACGAGATGACATGATCCAGTGTAGTGGGTTTTTGGATATCCTGATCGAGGTTCTGAAAAATGGGAGTTCGAGGGGTGTGCAATACGCTCTGTTAACCTTGAGTTCTTTGTGTAGTTATAGCGAAAAGATGCTTTTGGAAGCACTGAGAGAAGGTCTGTTTGAGATATGTGTTGCGTTGTTGGAGGATGACAATGAAAAGGTGAGGCGAAATGCTAAAACTTTCATCCAAGTATTACGAGGGAGAGGGAAAAACGTGTGATTGCATTGGTAGTTGAAGCAGAGTTCATGAGAGTGAAAGTGTTAATAAGCTGTGATGGAAATTTGCCCCTTTGGAGGTGAGTAGGTAGATTTTGGGTAATTTTTGCTGTTCTTGATAGTTTTGTGTACAAAAGAATGAGGACATAGTGCAGATCTAGTTCTTTTGTTGTACATTTTGAATAAAACACGACACCATTTGGGATTTAATTCTGGTCCTGTTTTTTGCTGTTGTGGTGAATACCAAAACATCTGTTCTATTAATCGACTTATTTGTTTGTCGAACTCGTGTTTACGAGTATTTCATCATCATTGCATACACTATGTTTGCAAGTGTTTAGGTGTTGCTCTAAAAAGTTACAATAGTTGAAGATTTGAGATTGCATATTTATGTTTGTGGTTTTTATATTTATTCACAAATTATGATCGTCCAACGGCCTCCATTTGTGCTGTTGGATAAGCAGCTGCAATCATTTGTAATCGCCATTGATACCTTATGATGATGGTTATGGTATTGATTGTTTGTACATCAACATTAACGAGTTTAGTTTGAAGCTTACGATGTTCATAACATATTTCGTCATGCAGAATATAGATGAGTTTTTGCTCGTTCCCATTTGTGATAAAATAACTTGTTTCTTGATTCCGTAAGATTTTACATAATGTAGCTCAAGGACTATCCCACACAGGTCGAGTCGACCATATTCCCGTATCAAGGAGTCGAATTTTGGAGTTTAAGACCGTGAACTTTTACTTGATCCTATCTGTCATAAATCACAACTCAATGACTGTTCCTTGTGTTTGGTAGTTAAGGTTTTTTTTCCTTGCAGAATGATGAGTTTGAATTGGTAAGACATTTTGTTGGAAAGTTAATACTCTGCTTTTGGTGAGTAAACAACTTTCAAGTTCAGACCTTAAATGTCTGATTCTTGCTTTGGTATTAACCTTATAAGGGATAATTTGATTGTAAACTGGCGTAGATCGATTGTGAGAATGGAAACCATTGATGAGTGGGAAGCACATGATTGGATTCGATTCCTCCTGCCCGCCACTGTAAAACGCAACCAAGCTGATTGAGAACTTGGACACCAATGAATATTTCTCTTTGATGATGATTGCTACTGGCATATATTAAAGCAACGTGAGGCATGTAAGAATATCAGAACCCTGCTGATGCTGATTAACTCCGAGTTGCTATTGTTATATATTATCTTTCAAACTTTGTCTTTTTCAGTTAGATATGGTCGTTGTTCTACTGCTCAGGAAAAATCTTACCAATAATGGATTTGGTGGGACTCCAGAAATTGTACGATTATACTTGTCATGTAATTGGTCACGCTCCTTCAAATTGTTAATTATATACCAATTATATAAAAATATATTACACTTATTATGTAATTAGTTCAAATTTATCTGATAGTTCCATGTAGACACCTCAATCAGAGTCTCCCAATCTGAATGTGACTTGTAATGTGGAAGCAGATTGGGTCTTGTTTATTGAATCCAGACTGGCCCGCCTGATAGGTGTAATTGGATTCTAATGGGCTGGGAGCATTTTATAGGGGCTGATACTTCGTTTAGGCATGGATCGGGTTTCCACTTGGGAATTCACCGGGTCGGAGGAGGAACGAGCTGGGTTGGGTCAGAGTGGCTCGGGTAAAAAACCGAGGGTGAGGGTACCAACATGAGAAATTGAATATAATAATAATAATAATAATATAATATAATTATTTCAAGAATGATGAACTATTTCATCATAACTTAGCCCAACATCCTTAATTTGATTCGATCCTGAACAAAATCAAAAGACTTTAAGTACAATACTGGGAAGTACAAGCTGATAAAGCAGAAATTGGAATGAACGATCCAAATAATTTTGATAATTTTATCTGATGGGCCCCTCATCTTCTTCTTTTACTTTACAAATCACCCAAACAAACAAATTAACAAATAGGGATAATTATGTTCCTACTCCCCTCTTCCAAGATTTCGTCTAACAAATAGTTTAATCGAAAAAAATTATTTAACTCAATCGAGGATAAATATAAATTTTTATTCATTTTTCTTTGTTAATACCAACAAATTTGATGAATTGTGACTAATATTCTAATAAATAACTTATTTATTAAAAAAAGCAAACTTCAGGAGTGCTAAATGTAATATTTTAAATTATAAGAATTTTATATATAATTATACCAAATTTTAAAGAAAGAGAGTGTAATTATATTTATCCTAACAAATATAGATAGATGAGTTTTAGGGTGAAGTCTGGAGGTACATAAAGCAGCATTATACTTTTGCAATTCTGTAAAACTTCTCAGAGAAGACAAATAAAGGAGTTTTGAACGCATCATGCTTCTACATGCTTCTTTTCCAACTTCATCATCATTCTTTCAACCTTTTTCTTTTTAGATTGTTTTTCTGAAAAATAAATATTGTTTTTACATTTTTCGTCCAAACTACCTTCGGTCAAGAAATAATTTGTTTGACTTGCAATAAGCCAGATGAATTTTCAATCAATTCTTTTGCTGATATCAACAAAATTTGATGAATTTTGACTAACATAGGAATTTATAATTTGTTAGACGAAAAAACATTAGCGGTATCAGATGTAAATTCTCAAATCACATGAAATTCATGTGTAAAATCTCAGAGAAGATGTGAGTAATTATTTCTAAATATCACATGATTCACTTTTTTATTTTCATAAAAACATTATGGGTTGGACTAAATAAAAAATTTTGAGTTTGAATTCCTTCCACTCAATTATTATATTAAAACAAAAAATCACATAAATGCAATGTTTATGAAAAAAAAAAAAAAAAAAAGAATGTTACCAGCATATATATGAAAAAATGTGTTAGAAATATTAAATATTAAATAATTTATTTATTTAATAACTTAAAATATTATTGGAGACAATGATTATATTAGACACATGTAGTAAGAAATTATAGTATTGAGAATAGAATTGTTTGGGGGGAGAGGTACTTATCCATGATGCTGGAATGTATGGTATGATAGGCATCAGCCCATCAAGTTCAAGTCTTTTTCTTTTTCTTTATTGATTGATCAATCCATCGAATTCAAGTCATCCAAAAGCAGATGCCAACAGATATACCATCAATAATGTCTCAAACTATAAAACTACTTTCCTGATATTTTTGTCCTTAATTTTGTCGTATATATCTATGGATTCTTCTTATTTAAGCTTCAATCATAACCCCCCACTCTCATAATTCTAACAAACTTACTCCTTAATTAATAGTGCCTAAATCTCACCCACGTTTGAAATTTTTTTATTTAAATCAAGGTAGATAAAACAAATTAATCAAAAAGTAAAGATGCAATATATTTATTTTTTTTAAAAATTATAAATCAATCGCATGACAAATATATCGCACTTATTATATAATCGGTTCAAGTTCGTTTCTTTCTTTCTTTTTGTCTTCTTTTGGTAGGTTATTCAATATGACTAAGGGTAAATTACAATGGACTCCTCTAAAATTTGTTATAATTACAGTTTTTCTTTGTTGTTTGAAAACATTATAAGTATATAATCTCTCTTGGAATTAACGGTATAACAACAAACCCTCGTTGCAGCTCATTATAGATGTATTTGTTAGATGTCAATTAATTTCAAGGGGGTATTTATAATTTTTCAAAACAACAAATATTTGTAATTATAACAAAATTTCAGAAGAACTTGTAATTATAATAGTTAATGGTAAAAAATTATGATCTAATACAAGGGATTTTCATATATATTCTTCGAGCTCAGGTAAAAATAAGCCGCATATATAGGGTGTTTGTAACAGATTAAAATACGTGTACATATGCATCATTTTTTTTGTTGAACATAAGTTGAAAAAAATATTTCTGATTCACAACTCCTTAATTACTTTGAACTCTTTAAATTAAAATTAATTAATTAGTTAAAAGCTATAAACAACTCCCAGTATCTACTTTTGCAACTTACTAATAAAATTATAAATACTAAATGTATGTTCAAATACTCCAACTTTATTTCTTTTTTATCATTTTTTACTTTTATTTAAATTAATACCCCAAACTTTCACTACAACTAAATTTAAATATTTTTTCATAAATCATTTCTATCATAAAATACAAGTTATTACATAAAAGAAGAAACTCCATAAAATCATAGAGTGGGGCTTGTTTGCACACACCCGCATGCACCAACCAATCCTATCCCCATTTCAATAATAATATCAAGAAACCCTAAATAATTAAACCCAAAGTTAAGAAAAAGAGAAACCCTAAAAGCATGATCCACTGGCTAGCTAGCTACAATCTCTAAACTAATAAACAAATTAAAAGTTATCGAATTTATATCTCTGAAATGCAATAAAATAAAATAAAGCCTTTATATATTTCATCTTCTTTCCATTTTTCCAACTCTTTGCATAATTTAACGTTGGTGGATATGTCCCAACATGAAAAATATAGAAACAGGAACATAACCTCTCCACTTAATCAATAATTAGCTAGCTGCTAAATTCAGCTGATTAACGTAAAGCAAAATTTAGCACCTGTTCCTGTCCTAATATCATCAATTATAACACAGATTAAACTCAAGAATTAATCCTTATTTTGTGTTAAATCCTTAATCATTTAATGTAAACAAACTACTTGATACTCCTGGCCCAGGGTGGGCTGTCTTCCTTGGAGTGTCACTTCTTTCCTTCCTCCTTTTTCTTTGTCTAATTGCTTTTCCTGAATACTTGCAGAATACAACAATGTTGCTTCCTTTTTTTGCATTATCTTCTCCCGTCCCACCTTTTTCTCAGAATTGACATCATTTGTTTTTGTGAGTTTGTTTTGTTTCCCTTTCCTGTCTCCTCTACCTGAAGCTTCCTCCGAATGTAGGTGTCCAGAAATCAGCAGTGGTCTCAGCGGCCACCGGGAAGGTGCTTGAGATCGGCACAAGGCAAAGACCCCGGCTTTTTAGGTCTTGTATTGGACCTTCTTGATCTTTGTTTTTATCACCGGCCTGTGTATATATGTCAATTATAACGTATTTAGCGATATACGTACAGTGATTGTTACTATCGAACAAACGTACGGTGTTAACAGATCAAAATTTTAAACGAGGAGACTGGACATTTAGTCCAAAGTGCTAGTAAAAGTTGAATCTGAATCTTGTATGCTTGCACAGTAAAAGTATCATCAAATAACTTTGAACATTAATTAATTTCAATTGGGGCTAAGTGGAACCAACTGAAATTAATTAACTTTCATCAGGACCTACCTGCAGGCAACGTTGTAGTGGAGGGGTTGCATTTTCAAATACAGAGTGCTTAATACCTGAAAGCAAACAACATAATATATGTACATCAAAACTTAGAAAGTATAACTTTCGGACATCACAAGTTTGAGTGGAATCCTAGCCTGGGACTTATATTGTAATAATGGGAGTTACATACACTGACTTGATCGTGGAGAAACTTGATGTATTCGATGGCTTCATGGAGAACTGATGCAGTATCAGTCTGTAAGAGTAACAAACTTTCAGTTGTACACAGTACTGTTGAACCTGTGATGAAAACATGAAGGAAAAGAGACAAAATTTTTACCTTTCCAAAAGGCGAAACCAACTGCTGGAGAGCAGTTATTCTGTCCCCTAGCTTCTCTTTCCTCACCTGTTCGAAAAAGCTCAAAGTTATAATCCATTTCAATGCAAGAATAAGGAAAGAAATGATCTCTTTAATCATCTTGTCGAAAGCTCGACATATTGTATACCTTAAAGGTTGGTAGTGGTGATGGAGTTTCTATTCGTGGACGCTTAAATGAAGGTTCGTTGCTGAATTTCTTGACCGCTGAGGCTGTGTCTTTGTGATCTTCTTCCTTATGATGCTGAAAATTTTGAAATCTTTCTGCATTAATAGGTCAACTCGAGAAACCCTAGGTACATGCTAATATATGTGGACTTGTACATATATATATTACCTTTGCACTGATGTTTCGGAGATTAGATTTTGCGCTATTAATCGGAGGAGGAAGGAAACGCGGTTGAGTTGAAGGGAGAACATTTGCACCCGAAGCTGCAGCCATGGCATTCCAGAAGGTTGTGTTATTAGTGTAAGGCAAATGATTAGCAGGCTGTTGTTTGGCCAAAGAGGGCTTTGATGTAGTCGGGGCTTTAGTTAAACTGGGCAAAAATTCAGTCGAATTCATCCGATGATTTGGGTACGATGAATAGTTTGTCGCCTGATTATCTAACAAAGATTGCTCATGAGGCTGATCAGAATCTGTGTCAAATAAAGTTTGCAACAAGGATGAAGTACTGTAGCTATAAGAAGCTGAATTCATCAACGGAAAGGTGGTGGATAGCCCTTGGGAATCAGTTGGAACACATTGAGTTGAACTAGTTAAGGAATTTGATGGCTGCTGCTCGAGGGGAAATCTCTGATTGATCACTTGTTTGAAAGAGTTTATGTCAGAATCTTCACAAAAGTTCTTGGCGCTCCAGTTCTTGTGGTTTTGATCAGGACCGTTGTCGACAACGTCCGTGGTTGTTTGCTGATAATTCAGGCCTGCAGCTTCTTGCAACATGCGAGAATAATCATCCTCTGATCTTCCACTATGTTCATGGCTGCAAGATGACAAGAGGAAGAGAATGATCATTTTCTTGGATCAACTTGGGCCATATGATTACAAAGAAAACAAGTCTGAAAGCACTCAGCTTTTTTTAAGGGCACTACCGAAAGTTTTGGACCATTAGGGCAAGTGATCATTAATGGGACAAAACGAGTTCATCACCAAGAACTGGATTACAGCAACATATATTAATTAATGAATATATAAACAGATAATACTTACAGCAAATCTTGATTCCAATCATCCGCAGTTGAGGCAAATATGGGCATGTTCCCATCGCCGGCGTGCTGCTGAGGTTGCTGCACGTCATGAATTAGTACAGAGCTGGCGCCATCGGAGGCCGCCGAACAGGCAGAATCATCACTGATTGACCTCCCGGTGCTCACGTCCATTATCAGGTCATGATTCTGCAGCCACCCGAAGCTTCCCATGTCGTTGATTGCGGACGCACATGGCGACGAGCCGAAGAGATTTCTGGGCGGATTCCACCAGTTTCCTCCACAAACACCCCCTTGAAAATCTTCTGCCATAGCCTATATCCTCAACTTTATTGTAACCACCAAGAATCTTGAAAATTTTTGTGAACTTTTTTCAACGTGGCCTTGTTCTTCAGTTCTTTTCTCCTGTTCTTCTGGCTGGCGATGTGCATATATATACTCGAATCTTTGCAACTTTGTCAAGTTTGGTTCACATGAAAGTGAATTCCATAACTGATGTTGTGTGTGGGTATTTATACGCAGATAGACCAACAAAGTTCAACGTGTGAAACAGTTGGAGAGGGTACGTACGATTAAACTACTGAAATCAGGTTGACATTTGTAAGACATATTGATTAGATAAACCAAAACTTGGGGAGACAAACGAAATTAAATAAATAAAAGAAAGAAAGAATTTTCCGGTAGAATTCTCTCCATTTGCGTGTGGTATAATTCTATGTCCTTTTTAAATTGTTTTCCGAAATTCTTACTTGAATTGGATTTTCTTAAATATCACATAACACTAGAAGAAATTGATTTAATATTTAACTATGACGAATTGATTTAGTTAAAAATAAATAAGTGTAGTTGGTCTTAATTTTTATGAGTATGTCTAAAATATTTATCAAAATTAAAAGTTATGATAAAAATATTTATACAAAACGTTTCATAATGGATAATTTAAGTTTCTGAATAGATTTTTATTTAATTGTAGTTAATAATATATATTTTTGAATTTTATGAATTGATTTGAATTTGATTTGGGTAAGAATATGGGTGCTTAATTTAATTTTGTTGTTTTTATGTGAACCATAAAGAATCTTAAAAGTCATTTTAAAATAAAGCAATATGGTATGATGATGGGGACAACTTTATGTGTGTAGACACGTCAATGTTAGGACCGACGAACATTAATATACCTTTGTACTTGCTACTAAAATGTTATGGCCGATATTGTTTGTACCTCCCAACCGGAATTTCAGGACCATTTGCTCACTTTACTTTCAAGATTCAGGAGAAAATCTTGCCCACATGATTTCATTTCAGTATTTTATTTATTTTAATATTATTTAACACCATATTTATTCTATAATTTCATTACGATACGGACTTAATTTTCAATTTTCAATCTTATTGCATCTTTTATTCTATTTAAATATTCACACTATTGAGTATATTTAGATTATTCAGGATAAAAATTATACATGGCATATATATATATATATATATTCTAAATTAAATAAAACAAGTAATAAAATTCGAAATAAAAAAGTCAATCCGATCACAATCGCATGCCCCAAAATTGAAGTATTTTTTTGACTGATTGAATTAAATTTAACATACATATGAAAGCTAGCTCTTGAAACTATTAATTAACTAAGTGAATATTTGATTTATAATGAACGTGCATGATATGTTGATCATCGTTTACAATCGTCTACGTTTTAATTTGATAAAAAAACATTGAAAAATAGAAGGACAAGCAGAAATTTTATCATGTTGACTTATATATATATATACTTATATATATATATATATATATATGTTGAATATCCCATAAATGCCATGAACATGTGAGGAAAATACATATTGTGCATGTACTCAATAGATTAAAAAAAATTAACTTTATATTATAGTAAATGAAAGAATTATAATTATGCTAGAAAATGAAAAATAGTATTCAAAATGTTGATTTGGTATAGCAGGTGCAGGTGCAGGTGCAGGTGTAAGAAATAAGCATTAAAAAAGAATAATGGTTCATGGGTGAGACGACGGGTGGGTATGTGGGTCATTGAGGTGAAGGTGATGCTTAGCAAGACCCGTGTAGTTCTGAAACAGTACCAAGGACCGGGTCCCACACGGGGCACGCGGGTCTCTATTGGGTCCGAAGAGTCAACCCTACCTTCACTAATTCATTAATTAATACACAGTAATTTGTGACATACATTACGTGTGTAATTATTATAAATAATATTAAAATAAAATATGTATTATTTAATAAAGTATTTAAAAGAAATAATTTAATAATAATTTATAAAAGGAATAATAAATTTACAGGATTTAAAATGATTCAAATATTGTGAAAACTCGATAAATTTAGTCCAATAATATAAAATAGACGACTAAATAAGTTGAATTTTCTTAATTTTGAAATTATTTTGAAAATCCTGTAAGTAGAGAATTAGATGTGTCGATTTTTTTTTTTTTTTTGGTAATTTTCGAACAATTTTAAAAAATAGATGACTAAAGATCTTGAACCCCCTAAACTAAAAATATAACTTGGCCCCAATAACTATAATAACTACTATTAAAGTAAACTAATACTCGTACATTCATGGGACTTGCCCTTACAACCAAAATAACTATTGAGTAAATTTTATCTTCTTTTTTTTTATAAAAAAAGGGTCTGAATTTGAGATAATCTTTAAATAGGGATCATGGAACATAGGTTCAATGTATGGATTATTAATCAACGAAACCATTGATGCGTACCAGCTCCCAGAAATGGGAGAAGTTTACCCACTCTACAACCACGGAAATGTAATTAAAATTAAAACATTATATATTTACATAATCATTCCATTTAATTTTCTTTTCTTTTCTTTTCTTTTTCTTTCCTCATTTTTCCTTTGATAAGTACCCCGCAATTTATTTTATATTAACACGCATGAAAAAATATATTAAGAAAAACATATAAATAAAATAAAGGGTAAATTATATTTGTATTTCTGATAATACAATTAATTACATTCACAATTAGAGGTCTTTATGTGATTAGAGCTAATTTTAAGTCCTAATTATAAAAGACAGTAAATATTTATGAATTTTAGAAGATATAATAATTTGATTTATCCTATTAAAAATGAAATGAATTGGGTGATGTCAGATTGAGGTGTACAGAATGTGAAGGAGCGGGAGAATAGATTGAAGAAGAAGAAAAGGGTACTACAGCCACAGGGTCACGTGCCGGTCAGGTGGGGTTGCCAAATGAGACAAAGCTCAACAGAATGTGTAATAATTACTGCTGTTGAAAAATAAAAAAAGGTTAATGAGAAAGCAGCGAAGAAGATAGAAACAAAAAGGATATGGGTGCACGCCCACCAATTTACCATCTGCCTTTCGATAATTTTCAGTTAATTCTTTATTATTTTAGAGGATTTAATCTTTATTATTTGGAGTGAGTTTTATAAAAATTCAGAATGATTATATAATAAGTATATTAATTTATAATTTTGAAAAAAAAAAATTAATTATGTGTCAAATTTAATAAACTTATAATGTAATTAGTTGGACGTTTGATTAAATATACCAAAGACTATTTTTGATAATATACAGGCACTTTCTTTTGAAACGTAGGAACGTGAATGTTACTCCTTCTGTTGATAAAGAATGTTTATATTTTAAATTAATTTAAAGAGAGTTATATTAACATTTATTATTTTATGAGTTGCTTGCATTTTTTTTATATTATTAAAAACGTTAATATTATTATACAAACATGATGGGAATAAATTCTTAGCAACCATATTACAATCACACTACAAATGAGGAGGAGGAGGAAAATCTCAAATCAAATGTCACGAGTCACAAAAGCACTACGCTGCTCCCGACAGACACTTCCAGAAAGAACCAAATGTCGGCTTCTATATTAGTGAAGCTGATCATCTTAAGGTTAGGTCACTATTCCTTTTATGAAAATACTACATTATCTTCGTAGCCAATTGGACAACTTTTGTTACTCATCCATCACTTTCTGCCAATTACATTTCTAATAATTAGAACCCTAAGCTCTTTAAAGACCAACCAGCAAATAATTATTCAAATTTAATTATTTTTTTACCAAATTACGGGCTATTTTCTATCGTTTTTTTGATTGACTGAACTTCTTCTTCCCTCCAATGGAATGACAAATCGTCACTCGCAGCACTGGTTGACTCGTGCATCTTAATCACCCAAAATCTTAGCGTGAGGGTGTTCTTTTTTTTTTTTTTTTTTTTTTTTTTTTTTGAATTTACGAAAATTGTGTTGTACCGAAAATTCAGGAGTGAGATCTTTAAAACAGAATACCTGTGACTGTTTAAGATCAAAGAATGAAATAAGACTTGCTTCTTTCAGTCGTAAGCCTACAAAATAAATTACAATCAGAACTATATTGGGAAGGTCCCGATTATAGCCTTTTATACTTGAGTCAATTGGATCGTAAGCGAAATACAATAGAAGGTCGTAAGAATATTAGAGTAGCAAAAATTGTACCTACTGCATGAGGACGGCTATTTATAGATTACTCTTAATTAACAATTTTACTTAAACTACAGATACTAAAATAATCCAACGATCCCGATTGTTAATATCACTTCAAGGTATGAATTTTTATTCAAAATTGATTCAAAAATAGTAGTTTACAAAAATGAGTGTGACATAGTGATTGCATCATTGTGGAGCAAGTTCGGGTTTTGCTCAAACGGGTCAGGAAGACCCCGGCCGAATGAGAGGAATTCAGACGAGGGGAGTGTTGGGGTTTGGATTAGGTCCGAGTGAGGAATGATGGAGTTGGAGGTGCTCTCCTCTGCAAACGAGATGATGTCCACATTCTCAACTTTTTACCGACAAACACACACGTTTTTTTCCTACATTTCTTTCTTGACCTTAAATTTTTTATATGTATGGTATGTTTTCAAGTCTAACTATGATTAGTTTCAAATAAATACTGACCACTTAAAAACACTTGCTTTCTTTATGTGTCTCTTCATCATCATCGTCGTCTTCTTCTTTTTCTTTTAACCGGATCAAAAGTGATCATTTTAGAATAACTTAAAAGACTTATAAATAATATTGACTTTTAAGTATAATATAAAGAACTTAAAAACTATGAAAAATAATTTTATTTTTAGAAGAAGAATTGCAATAAAATGATGGAGTTTAGAATTTTATTTAAATGTGATATATAGAGTTGCAAGTCGTAACCTAAGGTATATATATGAATCTTAAATTGGGTTGTTTTTAAATTATTAACTCTGAAATTTAAAAAATACCAAAAATATTCCAACGTATATATGTACAATACAATGGAATTTTCGCGGCAAATATTGGCTTTGTCTCAAAAGAATGGTTATGTGTATAGTTAGATCGCCTCCTACCTCATTCAAAATTAATAGTTACAGTCATTTAGAATTCCGCAAGCAAATCATATAATCGGATACTATCGCCCGAACTTTATTATTCCAAAAATTCTAAAATTAAATTGACACTAATTATTGTGCTTATCCTTTAAAAAAAAAAAAAAAGAGAGATTTAATTTATTTAAGCTCCAAATACTAGATGCCAAACTGCCGTTAAGGAAGGTGAAGCTGCTCTCCTTAAACCTACGCATTGATAGTTGTGGGAGTTTGGGTAAGTTTAGGGAGTTGAGAAACACTTATAAATGTAGCCAAATATGTCATGTTTTCTGACCACCTTCTTCCCCTACAACACTATCATTGTAATGGACATATTTTTATTATATTTTCTTGATCCTCAACATCTTAACTATTTAGAGCTATATTATATATAGTGACAGGATACATCAATTGATACGATACTTGGGCCTCTACCGTAGTAGACATCTTACGTACGCTAATGAGTTTAGACTGATCAAGACTTTACAAAAAATAAGGTTTTGTGTTTTAAGTTTCATTAGATGTGCGGATGTTTGTTGCGCTATAGTTGATTTTGATTTTTGAGTGTTGTTATCTTCATTCTATATGATCGTTTGTGATGAATACTGAAGTAAATTTGTGATTGATACTTCGATGCAATTATATATTTATTTTTACTTTTGAAAGGAAAAAAACTAGGAACTCTTTTATGAAAAAATTTGGCACGGAAAAATTGTGAGAGCATAGAGCTTGCCCTAGTGTCAGGGTCGCCCCACTTTAGGCCCCATTAACCCATGTTCGTCCCATTAAGCCAACCAACAATCTTGGTTCACAGCATGTTGAAGTTAGGGTTTCTGAAGCTAGCGCTGCAAAGAAATTTTATTATAGTAAGAAACTTGAGTGATCGTGGACATAATAATATTAATTAATAAAAACATAAATTTTGTACATCATACTTTCAATTTTCTTTTTATTTTTACTCATTCTTAAATTATTTCTCTTATAATTCTCCAACATGACAGTCTATGGGATAATGATTTGGTGGACTTCACCAATCGCCTTTATTAATTTTTATTTTCCTATATATATGAGTATTAATTAATTATCCTGTTATGCAGACAAGGTTCTGTTGAACCACTGATTAAAAATGAGAGATTTGGTCAAATAATTGACATAAAATAAAATAAAAAGTTGGTGATTTTACTTTAGGAAAGAGTAGTTTGCACGCTTGGTACAAGTCAAATAATATATCCTCACGAAACATCATTATAATGTACCAAAGTTTAGCATTTTTCCATGATCTTTTTGTGCTGGATTTTCACCTAATCTTGCAACTATATATGTACCAAGTCTTTTTTTAATATTAATTCCTTTGTCAATGGGTATGACATATATATACCTAGTTTTTTTCATGCTTATTAATTAGGACCCTACATTAATTCTCTTCCCAACCTAAATTATTATTAAATACATACAACTTGTTGATAAGACTGGTCGTGATTGGTCTGTCTCTTTTAAAAATTAAAATATATAATTAAATTATACTGTAATTTAAAAATAAGGAACAGGGTCTTTCACCCCCTCCGACCTCGTCGACACTAGAGTAAGTTATCAAGTCAGTACTAGAAATTAGGCTTATTATTTACTATAGTTAAGATCTATGGTAAAAATATTGTCATGGTAAATGTTATAGTCACCTCCATAGATACTACGACTAACAATCGTTGTATGACCGTAATCAATAATTATTTGATATAAATTTTTTATTTTTAACAATAAAAATTAATCATAATTAAATATTATATTTTTTGTAGTGATTATTAATCATAGGGTCATAAAAGTAGAATTATAGCAATGGACGACGTTTAAATGTTAATTATTTTGGACCCGTTCGCATCTGAAAGAATTAATGGATTTGGGTCACACAGACACTGGGCCTAATTCTCTTACATCATACTTTTTTTATTCAAGAACCGCAGGTTTAGATCCATCTGAATTTGCTAAAATTCTCTAGCAACGATTTCTCTTGGGACAAAACTTTCCTTGACTGGATTTAATTTTTCGAATGAAACAATAAAAATATATCACGAGATTATAATATAAATGTTATACTTTGTTATTGAATTTCTAAGTATTATCTGCGCTTTTAAGTCTTGTACAAAATTTCATACTAAATAAAAGAAAAGGAATAGGATTAATTATATTACATCCCATCTGAAAATGTAAAATCGTATTTTTTCTATATTTACACCCCATCTGAAAATGTAAATCGTATTTTTTCTAAAAAAAAATTGAAATTATATTTACTCCTCAGAGAATTCTCCAGTTATAATTTATCTATTCCATTAGAATTTGAATGAAAATGTTGACGTCGAGCGGAAAAAAAAAATTTCCATTTATAACTTACCCCTTGTAATTGTAATAAACTATATTATGGCCCAAGGATAAAAAGTAGCCTAATTTTGTGAATAGAAAAAGTAGCCTTTTTTTTGCTTCCTATATTTGGGTATGAGGTGTACGTTATTGTTGTATTTATATTTCAAAGTACTAGTCCAAGTATTTGGATAAGGCATTTTCACAAATATATGCAATGATGTTAATCTTATTCTATGTATAGGAAGTAAAAAAAAATGCACCAAAAGATGACTATTATTTCCATTAACTAACGGCTACTTTTATCATATGACTATAATTTGATAATATTATTTTATTACAATTACACTCTTTTGAACTTATAAATATTACATTTACCTCTTTACATGCAAGAAATAAAAATATTATTATGGAAAATATTAAAAGAGGGGTAAAATTGAATTTTTTTTTCTAACATCAGTATTATCCGTCCAAAACCTAATGATTAACTACGGGTGTATTTCTGAAAATTACAAAATTTGATCTGGGACGAGTTAATTTGAGAATAATTTTTATTGGAAAAAATACAATTTACCCCTTGTGATATTGCAAAAGAGCAAATTACTCCCTTATGAAAAATAAAATAGTAATTTACTTTCTCTGTGTTTTTCAAAATATAGCAATTTACCTCCCTATATTTTTAAATTGAAGCAATTTACCTCTTTGAACAGAAAGCTACATTGCTATACTTCAAAAATTCTTAACTAGTGTTCAATTTTACGTGGACTTAGTTCTATTAGTTTAGTGTGTAAAATACGTAAAGCTGGGCCAAGTCTTAACGCAATTGGTATGTACGTGGACTCATCTTCAAATATTATTTTGATAGCAAGCACAAGAAATCCAGCCCAAACTAATTGCACTCAAGTTGAAAATTAACGCAGCGGCAAAACTAAACATTGTTACAAATATTATTTTGATATCAATTTATTTTTAAAATTGAAGTTGCTATTTATTTGTCATAGAGAATAATTCACCCATTTTCAATATCACAGGGGTAAATTGCTATAACCTGTAATAAAATTATCTAATTCTTGAATAGAGTTTTTAAGTCATCAAGTTTGCTCTAATTATAATTTTTCAATTAAAAAAATAACAAAATTGGAAGAACTGATTAGAAAAATTAAAAAATTATTTAGGAAAATATTTTATTGGGCAAAAAGACATCATTGGATTTATTAGTGAATATTAATATAAAAGAAATTTTGCAAATTAATAGAAATATAATAGAGTTAGATGGCGATAGACATAATTTAAAGACTAAGGTAATTATAGACATTATTATTGTATAGTAGAAGTAGAGAGATTATAGCAAAATCACGCTTCATTTTTCATATTGGTTTCTGCATTGATAGATAAGACGATTACAAAAAGATATTAAAATGAAGCAGAAGCAGTTATTCAAAATATATATTATACAGTAGATGATAACTGCGGTAGCCTCCCTTACTTCACTTTACATATCTTCTTGCATTTCAATTTCATTTCCCCTTTTGATTGGAATGAAGTCCTGAAAAGTAGCCTTTGGGGTCACTCTCGAAGCCAGGCCTGGATATGTAGGCTCCTCCACCTCCGGGAGCTTTCATCATCCCAGAGCCAGAGTTGCCACCGCCACCATTGCCATGAGAAACCCCACCGCCGCCACCTTTGCCTCCGGTGCCACCAGATGATCCACCGTTGCCACCTTTGCCACCTTTGCCAGACATGTTGAGTTATGAGTTTTTATAACAAATTACTAAACTAAAATTGGAGGATGGTGAGAAGGGCCTCAGGCGCTGGATTATATATAGAGGATGAGGCCCACTTTTAATTAATTAATTAATTATCCCCAACAAATTTAAATTTAATCGATGGATAAATGGACGGACATACGTATTGCGCGCGTCCATCAAACTTTATTCCATTGATTAATTAATTTCCATGATTCCCTAGGAAATAGTAATTGCTATTTACGTACTATATATCATTCCCCAGAATATGAATATTTTTATTTAATATTTTTTTCCCTTTCTCCTATAAATATTTTTTAAAATTACTTAGTTTTTATCATAATCATTTTGGTGTTATTATTTTTTCTATAATATTAAATAGTAATTGCTATACAATATATTTGCGTCACTTACAAAAATAACGACTAATAACTAGTGTTCAGCTATAATTAATTAGTATCATTATAATTTTTTATTTTTAATTATGATAATTAATCGTAATAATAAATTAAAATTCTTCTAATGTAGCCTAGGCCCACCTCAACCACAACTTAAAATCAATGATGCCTGAAAATTCAAAAAGGTGTGTCTTCATCAATCAAACACTAAAAATTAAGTGCATGAAAGAGATGTGAATATGATGGGGTCCTCCTCAACACAATTTAGGTGTGGATATAAATTTATCATTCCTAGAATGATTGGAAGAATGTACAGCAAGAGCATGTGTTATATATGTTGGTTAATAAAAATGAATTATTCTTTTGGCCAATATTACGATTATAGGTCTATATATTAGGAGGCGATAGTCGTTGTTTTGTAATTAAAGCACTAGCAATAATAATCTCAAAATTTTATAATTTTATGACAATTTCAATCCTTCACGTGAAAATCAACTGAAATTTTAGTCGAACCAATTTGGAATTAACTTTTCCAAATTGATGGGAAAATTACATTTGGTGACTTACGTGTCAACTATTTTGAAGGCCATTGAAGACATTTTTTTATCACAGGTCGGACACAACTATACCTTAAGTCGATGTTTAATTTGTTCTTAAGTGTCGGCGAAATTCAGGGGCCCTCCACGTTCAGTTGATAAGACGGGCTTTTTGAAGTCTCATATTCACATTGCTTTCCTGCCGGGGACAAAAGTCATTTGAGACGGGGAATTTGTGCTGTATTGATAGCATCGTCCTCTCTTGCACAAAAGTTAGGTAAAATAATTAATGGAGATTTAAATCTTATGGCCCGCCACCTCAACCAACAACTAGAAAATAGTACTGTTGGTTGTAAAGTTAGGCATTTCATTTATGGTAAGCTACAAATGAACTAATAAGAATGCGACTATTTCACACATGTCAAAATATAGTGTGTTCAATGTTCATGCTATTGGATGGTAAATTTTTGCTCGGATCTGACTCGGCTGAACTTGAACTAATTATGTGGCAAGTGTAATATATTTCTCATGTAATTGGTGTACAGTTTAAGAAAAGTGATCAAGGATTGGTTCGACTGAACTATGTGCGGATAAGAATTTTCCCTATTGGATCTCGCACTTATAGGGTTAATGCGCTAACATGCATCCATAATTTAGTGTAGTTATGAGTAATTTATGACATATTTCCATTGTGTGCGTGTAATTTTTTAATATTATTTAAAATAAAATATGTTGGAACTTTTATTATTTAGCAAAATATATATGAAAAATAAGTGAGTAGTAGATTTATAAGAAAATGGTAAGGAAAAAAAATAATAATGTAATATTAGAGAGGAAAAGTGAAGAATGAAAATAAATAATTATATTAACTAGCTACCGAAAAGAATTGTAGGAGAATGGAAATTAAATAAATTAAGTATTAAAAAAATATAAGATGACGTATCATATTAAAAAGTTGAGACACCGAAGGGTGTAGATCCTCCTTCACAATAAGTATAGATAAAAATAATTGATTGTTTCCTTTGTATTTAAAATTAAAATTAGTGATTTATTAATCTAGATATTTATTAAAGGCTGTCCCAGAAGAAAATAAGCTTCGAGAAGACGCTTACAAAATGGCAGTAAAATCTGCATCCATAAAGAGTATGTTTATCCATACATACCAATATCAACGATTTGGTTATCACCAATTGAGAAAAAACATTCTCATCTCTCTTCTGAAGAAGTAATGAACTTCTATTTGAAAAATTTTACGGATCCATTCCTTTTCCCTAAAGTTTCTTGTATTATCAAGAAATACTTGTTGGAACTGGATCAGTTCAATTTGACTCCACAGTAAGATCTGGAGGACAATGGGCCTTTTCAAAAGCCTATATACATAAGGTTATCACACCTGAACAATGGGAAGGAGATTTATACAGGTTCAAAGAATTATTACCTGATTCTCGAAACCCACATAAAAATAAAATTTATTTCAATTACTTTGATTATATCAAAGCATGGGAGTTAACATTATGTTATAAAAACAGACAAAGAAAACATAGCTGGTTTATTCAATTTAAAGACCAGAAAAAATAAATTTTCCTAACTGGTTTATCTGTTGGTTTTTTAACTGGGGGTTATATCCTATCATATTACCACATAAAATTAGAACTGTTTTGAAGATTTTGTTAAGACAAATGAAATTATGAAAAATCACGGGCTTATGTTCACAGCCTTATATCAGATTTCCTGAATTGTTAGATATGTGGTTATTATCCACAGATCTTTACAAAAGTTTGGAGAATATTTGGTAATATTCCTTATTTAGGAAGAAGAGTTCTTATTAAATGGTGGGATAAATTCGAATTCTTCAAAGATTCAATCTTTTCAGCAAAAGGGATTATTAATCTCGAGCCTGTTAAACAGCCTTGTCAAGAAAAATCACAAAAACAAGTTGCTGAAATTCTTAAAGAATTATTGTCAAAAGCTTCAAAGCAAGAGCTTAAAAAGCAGCTCAGAGAAATTCTGGAATCTTCAGATGATGAAGAAATGAGTCAGAACACAGAACCGATCGACCCTATGCAAGATGCACAGGATCCGTACCTGTAGCTGATGTCATTGCTTACGTCACCAACAGTGAAATCTGATGTCATCGCTTACGTCATTACAGACAAAGAACTGTTCATGAACAGTAAAAGGCGGCCGACAAGTTACTATTCAAATAGTAAAGAATACTATTCATAAATAGTAATGAATAGTAAAAGTTGCAATTATAAGGAAGGGAATTCAACTTTTACTATTTTTTACCATTCATGAATAGTGTTCTTTACCTAATATTGTTTTGTCGTTAGTACTGTATTTTGTACTGGGCTAAATAACTTTTTTGGTCCCATAAAGAAGGGACTTTTCCGTTTTAGTTCCACGCTTTATGCTATTTTCGATTTGGTCCCATTTTTAAACAAAAATTGCCCAAATTAATCCCAAACGTCAATTTCCGTTAATTTTCTAATGGTGCTTGGATGATTTAATTAAAAAATATATTATTATTATATTAAAAAAAAAAAAAAACAAACTACCCACCCACCACCCCAACCGTCGGTGGCTTAAAATTTCAAATTGTCGGATTTTCGCAAATGCTTTACCAAAATAAGTGAGATCGATCTCGTTAGAATCATCTTGAAGAGACGAGTCTGATGGTGGTATTTTGAGATCGAGATTCGTCCAAATGAAAACTAATTGACGGCAAACAAGTTCGACGGTCGTGATTTGAGCCCAATCTCTCCGGTTGACGAAAACTCAAATTGAAGGTATAGAAATGTTTCTCTTGAAGAGAGGATTTGAATGGTACCACTGGAGGTCAAAAACTCGTCAAGACGGCGCCGGAAACTTAGTGAGAAGTTCCGCCAAAAAAGGGGGCGAAAAATGCATTTTAACTTAATTATTAATTATTATTTGTTTTATTTTTTAATTACTCAATTGTTAGATATTTAATTATAATTTTATTTAATATGTATATTGGATTTCCTTGTTCTTTTAAATATATAGAATACTAATTTAAATATAAATATCATTTAGAAAAATATAATTAATAAAATATTTATCCTAAATAATAATTTAAATTTAGTATATTATTAAAATAATTTTATAATTAGTATATAAAAATATTTTTATAAAAAGTTAGTATATTATTTAAGATATTAATTTTTCTTTTAAATACACCATTAAAATATTTAACCTAAATTTGAAAAAAAAAATTTAGTATATTAAAATTATTTTTTATAAGATCTAGTACATTTTTATTTTTTGGTATTTTATATTTATAAATATATTTAAAGAAATTTTGAAATAAAAAAATAATGTATATAAATATGTATAAAAAATATATTTTTTCGTTTTGGTATTTTTAAAAAAATTAAATTAAACATATACATGTTTTAAATAATTTTTATAATATAATAATTAAATAATTATAGATATTATAATATTTGAAAAATAGTTTTAAATAATTATAATAGTTAAATATATTATTTAGTTAATTAAAAATAATTTTACATTAATAATTATAATTTTTAAATTTTAGTTTTAACAATTATAAATCATTTAAAATTTAAATTTAATTAAATTAATTTTTGAATTTTAAATTATAAAATTCAAAAAATTTGCATTTTAGCTCATTAATTTCTATAGCAGCTGCCAAACATTTTTATAGGAAGAAAAAACTCATTTTGGGGCCAATATTTGCCCAAAAAAAATTGAACAATAACTACTTAACGGTTTGCCAAGCAACCGTTAGAAAACTTACGGAAATTGGTGTTTGGGACTAACTTGGGCAATTTTTTTTAAAAATGGGAACAAATCAAAAATCGTGTAAAGCGTGTGACTAAAACAGAAAAGTCCCTTCTTTAATTGTAAAATCTTTACCTAATATTGTTTTGTGTTAGTACTGTATTTTGTAGTGTTAAAGAGTTTATTCGATTAAAGGATTCAAACCTAGTTATTAGTGTCTTGAGTCCTTAATTACAGCCACGTTTATCAGATGTTGGTCCCTAAAACAATTTGTTATTACACGGTGAAGGACGTAAACAAAGCACATTACTTGTATAAATACCCTGCACCAACAACATATCGCATCACTGCAATAAAGCACTCATCACAGTAACTAAAGAGATAAATCTTCGACAAAAACCCTAATTAGAAACACAGGTGTGAGGAATGGCTCTAGCTGCGGCTTCAACGGCTGGCTTTTGTGGCTCTCCTCAAGCGGTCCTGCAAGGCAGCCTCCAGCTGAGGGACTTATCATCAGGACGCTTGAGCATGGCTAAAGCCAATAGAATGCCATTTGCTGGACCAGGTGGTCTCGCAGTTCGTGCCGAGCAGCAGCAGAGCTTAGCTGAGAGTGCCGCGACAAGCCGCCGAGCCATGTTGGGGCTTGTTGCGGCTGGGATTGCCTCAGGGTCACTTGTCCAAACCGTGCTAGCCGAAACCAAGGAGCCCTTGGTTGGAACACCCGGCGCATTCTCTGGCATACTGAGTAAATATTAGGGTTTTAATTAAGTCATTTGAAAATTAATTTTCGTTATTTTATATCTAGAGACGATAATACAGAAAAAAAAAAAAAACTAAACTACTAAAATTACGTAAGTTAACACATGCATGCATCGCCACCTTTTATTTGTTACTGTTGTCATTATGATATATATATATATACAAATAATTAAATAAATAGTGTAAAAGTAAAGATAATTTTCATATCGAACAAATACCAATAAGGGTAAATATTGTAAGATATAATTCGGAATAATTTTTTTTTCTTTTTTAAGTTTTCCTGTATATGATGCGTTGGATTTGTTGGTGCAGAGCCTGTGAAAATTGCTGGAATCGCGGGTTCCATCAGCCATGATGCGATATCCAAGCAACTCATCCGTGGGTAATAGCCAATTAATTAATTTGTGTTGCATGTGTGGAGGATGCTGAGACTTCATTTTCATCACATTTTTATCTTGTTGTATTCTTGTTCAAGAAATTAGAATTTGGTGCTGAATGAAGTAATTTATGTTCTTTTCCCTGCCCCGTTTGAATTGATGATCACTCGACTTCGACCCATATTCAGCAATTGAACTTGCGGCAACCATCCCTGGTTTGGAGGTGGAGTACATAGACATTGATAGCTTACCATTGTTCAACGTTGATCTTGTGAAAAATGGGACTTATCCGGACGTCGTGCAGACTTTCATGAACCAGGTTCGTGCCACTGACGGCATACTCTTTGCCTCGCCTGAGTACAATTACTCCGTCTCCTGTACGTACTAATTAAAACCCAATCTTTTATTCTACATCAGTCTCATACTCACGCATGCATGATATCAATATCATACATATATATATATTTGTGGTACGTACGTGCGTAGCTCCTCTGAAAAATGCAATTGATTGGGCGTCCATGGAAACAACTGTTCTGGGAGATAAAACTGCCGCAATCGTGAGCACAGGATGGGATCTTGGAGGGTCGAGATCACAGTATCAATACGGATAGGGATTAGACCTGATGTTTATTTCATCAACAAGCCGCAACTCTTCATCAACGTGAAGCGCAAAGTATTTGACGATAACGATAACATAATTGATAATGAAATATTTACGGAGTTCCGGGATCTTCTAATATCCTTGAGAAACTTTACCAACCGATTACGTCCGTGCCCCCAGAATATAGAAACCACCATTGCGACCTGATCGCAATCTCACATGCCTCCTCTGATCATGCATTGTTCTTGAAGAATAAAAGTTTGCCACAAACATGAAGTTGATTTGCTATAGTAGATCTGAAGTTTACTGTTAATTTCCAGGTTTACTCATCTCTATCATGTTTCATGGTGCATGCAGCCTGCAATTTGTTTCCTTTCCTTGATGTTTCTTTCTTTCTTTTTGGGAGTCCTTTCCTTGATGTTTCGTGATGTGATGTTCGCACCTTTAGTGCAATTCTTCTATTCAATAAACTTGCCATACTTGGTAACAGCAGCAGTAGTTACACTCAATTAACATGCATGTTGTCTTATAGGGCGAAATATAGCGACGTTGCTTCAAATTTGACATAATTATAAATATCTCTTTATCATTTCAAAAGTTACAAATATGAAATATTCCTCAAATGCAAGACAATTAATTATATAGTGGAAATTCCTAACTGCTTTTCTTAAAAAAAAATTAAAAGAATATAGAGGTGGATAAAATAAATAATTCATAAAGCATATTAGTCTACAAAAGTATGTTAAAATTTTTCTTAAAAGTATATAAAATTATAGTTCACAATTCAAATTGGTGTTTTGGTCAGTTCATCAAAAAATGGATGAAAGTCTAACGAAAACTAATGAAACGATCTCATGTTATCGGATAAACGTTCAATCAAGAGAGTATTTGTAATTTTCTAAACAATGAAAAAATATTTATAATTATATCGAATTTTAATTATCATGTAATTTACCCTTAATTATAAGTTGGGGGTCTAACAAAATCCTTAATGATGAGTGCTTTATATAAGTTCTTTTTTAGAGGAAAATGGAATATATTATTAAGACGAATGATCAAACAACTTGTCTAGCAACATTGTTCTGCCAGCAAATGCTTCAGCCAACTCAGCACTTCCAGGCCTGTGTAATCGGATTGAACCCGATTAGTACACACCTAAATATATATATTTATTATTGTTAACTATTAAAAATGCCAAGTGAAAGCTTATGGTTAACAGTTAATTGTCTCGTAGGGAAAAATAAAATAAAATCAAATAACAATTTTAATTTTAGAAAAAAAAAACATATATAGTCTTACTTTAAAATGCTTACTTAAAACAATATTATATAAAAATATAATTTAGTTTGATATATATATATATATATATATATATGAGACACAAATTTTAAATTTTAAAATTTTAAATAAATTTAATATATTTATAAATATTATTCAAGGCGGGATAATTTGTAGTGAGTGCGACACAAATTCTAGACAAAAATCCAAAACCCTCCCAAATCTTATTAGATTCACAAAATTAAAATTTATTCCCAAACTCAAACTTGACATTCTAGATTTCGAGTTTGTCCAAAATTTCGAAATTGAGCTCCACATGTCCATAAGAAAGAGGGAAAAATCGTATTTTTTGTCTCGTATATTAAGCTTATTTTTAATTTAGTCAAATTTATAGATTTTTTTTCACATTTAATCCCATTTGTTAGACTTTTTTTTTTCACATTTAGTCCTATTTATTTTAAAAGTTTCTCAATATTAATCAATAATTGATTGTTTGATTTGTATTTAAAATTAAAATTAGTGATTTATTAATCTAGATATTTTTTTTTTGGGTGGCAATGTATGTTATAATTATTGGAAAAATTAAAATATGCATCGGAAATAGAAGAGGAAAAGTTAATGAAAAGAGTCGTAGAGGAATAGCTAGACGCGTTCAAGCCTCATGGAAAGCTACGTTGTAATTAGGATTAATTACACTTTGACCTTTTTAAAAATATAAATTGTATTGTTTTTGTCAAGAGGTTTTGAGATTATAGTTACACCAGCTTCAAAATTTCACCGTTTACACCCAACCTCCTTTCATTAGAATTTTGATTAAGAAAAATGCTCACATTAGCAAAATAATTATATAAAATTTGATTTTGCCCCTCATTTTTAATAACATTCAGATGTTTATTTTTGTACTTATAATGAAATAAATATAATATAGATGTATATGGAGTGAGGTTAGCATCATTACAATTTTTTTCTTATAAGTGGCAAAATAGTATGTGGGAAGATTAAATGAGGGGTAAAATTTAAAAATTATTTAAGATTGTGCTAATTAATATCATCATTTTTCATTCAAACCCTAACGAAAAAGGGGTCAGATGTAAATAGTGATTTTAAAAAAAAAATATAAATATAATCTTAGAACTTCTTCGAGGAAAAGCATAATTTTTATATTTTTAAAGGAAATATACATATAATTAACCTTTATAATTATTTATTTTGGACAAATTTCATGATTCCTTATTAGGAGTTGTTGAATCCATCTTATGTGATGGTCCGATATATTTTTCATGCTTTCCGGATTTTACTGTTTCTTTAGCGGATCCAAATTTAAAACATACTTTATGTTTAGATATTAAATCTGAAGGATTTGATATGATGCCTGGAACACAGAATGTAATTCTTATTTTTAGAATATGTTATAAAGCTATGAACACGGTTGTCCCGGATATGAGAAAAATTTCTAATCAAAATCCTAAAACGACAACTATGTTTATTACAAACATAGCTAAAAGTAATGTTGTTGTCCCTAAAACTATTTCTTGGGATCAAATTATTCTTCCAGATAAATGGACTCTTGAAGAAGGAACGGACCTGTAAAACAGGAGAATAAAAAACTTGATGAAATTATTGAATATCAAGATGGGACAGTAGAGATTAAATTTTCCAAAGAACGAATTGTTAGGCTTATTACAGAACCTAAAGAAGATATAATTCCTAAAAGAATTCTACTTCCTCTATCCCGATATCCCGAATAGAAAAAGAACAGATTATTCTTAAGAATACTCTTGATGGAGTTAGTCAACCTGAATATAAAATTGAGATACCTTCTACATCTAGGAGAAAATCACCTACACCCTATGATATGGGATATGAAGATGATAGAAGCGTTTTTGGTATAAATACCATAACTCTAGATAATGATCTAGAATTTCCTTTTGAAGGAAAAATAAGAGAATTATTTTATTCTCCTACTAATGAGATAAAAGAAAGTAGTTTTCTTTAAAATCTAAAGAAAAAACAAAAAGTGGTTTAAAATAGGAAATTTATTAATAAAATGAATGAAGAATTTGATTTCTTTAAAATGATTGAACTCTTTAAAAGAGAAAAATTTCCAAATTTTCCGATGAGGTAGTTATAGCCATATAACTCCATATCAAAACTTCATTACCACTAAAGGTAAGCTTAAAAAAGTATACACCCACCAGAAGTTAATTTGTCTATAAAAATAGACAAAGAAGAAGTTATTGGTACTCCCTATAGGAAAGATAGTGAGTTAAAAGCAGTGGTTGAACAAAACAATTTCACAAACCTATCTTTACATACTATTGGAAACAACTCACTAGAGTAGAATAAAGTGTTAATAAACATTTTGACAAAGAAATCATAGGAATACCTAGTACTAGTAATACCTTTTGAAAAAAAAGGTTTTATTCAAACGATTATCCTCCGAAAAGATTAATATCAATTAATAAATCTTCAATCTGAAGAAATGTTGAAAGAAATCGCAAAGAGATTACAAAAACTCGAAATCAGAGAAATTGCATCTCTTATAGAGTCAGATAAATTACTGACAGAGAGGAAGAAAATTCTGATAAAGAAGAGGAACAAATTCAACATCTAAGAAATGTTCAAAAACGAATTATATAGACCTTATGAGATTAATAAAATTAATTTTGGAAATAATAATAATAAAAAACCCTATTATCATAGGCCAACACCTGTAGATCTTCTCATAGAAGAACAATCTTGCTGGTGCATCATTTGATGGAACTTCCATTAATGAGTGGAATATAGATGGTCATACTGAATATCAAATTCAGACAAAATTACATTATATCACTATGTATGCTACTACTTGTCGCCTTAAAGGCAACAATGATCCTGATATAGCTAAAGCTATTATACAAGGATTCACAGGCCAACTTAAAGGTTGGTGGGATTTTCATCTTTCCGATGAAGCAAAATTGCATATATTCAATAAAAATTGAAGATAATATTCAAACTACTGATTGTGTTAATACACTCATATATACTATAGCAAAATATTTTATTGGTAGTACTTCATTACAACTTGATAAAACTCAAGAACAACTAATGAATTTAAAATGTCATAGTTTATCCATTTCAAATGGTATAAAGATGTGTTCTTTTCTAAAATATTTACTAGAGAAGATAGTCAGCATGAATTTTGGAAAGAAAAATTCTTATTAGGACTCCCTCATTTCTTTGCTGAGAGGGTAAAAACTCGTATAAAACAAAAACATCAAGGTATTATCCCTTATCACCTTTATACTTATGGTGATCTTGCTTCAGAAATCATTGCTGAAGGAATTTGTTTATGTAATGAAATCAAATTACACAAAGATACAAAAAGAGAAAATTTTTGGCAAAATAATTCTTGGTGATTTTTGTAAACAATTAGGATTTATAAATCCAAAATTAACTAGTAAGAAAAGGATTAATAATCTTGTAAAATCTAATTCTTCTAGTAAAAACATCCCGTAAGAGAATAATAGACTAGAAGAAAATCAAAAGGAATATAAGAAAAGAAGAAAGAAAGATGGTTCCTATAAAAAGAAAAAATATCCAGTATGTTGGAAATGTCATGCTTTTATGCTAATAAGTGTAAAATGAAAAAGAAAATTCAAAGTTTAGATGTTGATGAAAAGCTTAAAAAAGCTTTACAGAACTTCTTATAGAATAATCAGATCAAGAAAAGAAAATTTAAAAATATCTGTTATAACAGAAATTAATTCTGAAAAAGACAAGAGGAATCTGATAATTCATCAGAAAGTGAAGGAGAAAATTCTGAAGGATCAAATGATCAAATAATGATACCACCTGTGAAGGTAACTGTGATTATTATAAAGCTTTATGCCAAGCTAATGGATTGTTTGTATTAATCAAAGAAGAAAATTTCTTCTTGGATCTTATAGATAAAATTCCAGATCCACAAGAAAAGAAATCAATGTTGCAAAAATACTTGAAATCTCATAAAGATCAAAAGGTTGAGAAAAAATTAAAACTAAAAGAGCCTGAAGTTTATAACTTCAAAGATATTATGAATAGAGTTAAAAACTCTAATATTTCTACTTCTACAACTGTAGAAGTTACTACAGCTGAGTTAAGAATAAAAAATTCTTAAACAAGAATTACAAGAGCTTAAAGCTAGAATAACTACTCTTGAGATGAAATCTCTGAGTGATCCATCTAGTGATGAAGATACGGATAGTATATTGAAAAAAGAAGAGTTAAACTCTTTGACTTTCATTAATATGATTGATCGAGTTATAACTCATAAAATCCTTAATGCTGCAGATGAAAAAAATTATTTGTTAAATACAAATTACAAAATACTTCTATTTGCAATAATGAAATTTGTTTAGAAATGCCATTTATAATGGTTAAAAATCTCTCACATGATGTTATTCTTGGAAACCCTTTCTTACATATGCTTTATCCCATAAAAATCATTTCTGAAAAGGGAATTACCTGTATTATCAAGGGTAATGAGTTAACATTTCAATTTGTGACTCAACCAAACACTCATACTATTGATATGATTCAAAAACAATTTCTAGAAAAGAAAAATTTTTAAATTCTCTTTCTCAAGAAATTATTTTTAAAACGCTTAAAGAAAAGCTTTCTTCTCCTTATTTGCATAATAGGATAAAAGATTTACAAAATTATATTGAGAAAAATATTTGTGCTGATATTCCTAATGCTTTTTGGGAAAGAAAGAAACATGTTGTCTCTTACCTTATGAGGTAGACTTTAAAGAATCCCAAATCCCTACTAAAGCTAGACCTATTGCTATGGGTCCTAGACTTTTAGAAATATGCAAAAAAAAAATCGAAGAGTTATTACTCAAAAAATTAATTAGACCTTCTAAAAGCCCTTGGAGTTGTCCTGCATTTTATGTTGAAAATGCCGCAGAATTAGAACGAGGAATTCCTAGACTTGTTATCAATTACAAGCCTTTAAATAAAGTTTTGAGATGGATCAGATATCCAATTCCTAATAAAAAAGATCTTTTAAATAGGCTTTATTTAGCCAAAATTATGTCAAAATTTGATATGAAGTCAGGTTTCTGGCAAATACAAATAAAAGTAGAAGATCATTAAAACGGCTTTTACAGTCCCTTTTGGCCATTATGAATGGAATGTTATGCCATTTGGACTTAAAAATGTTCCTTCAGAGTTTCAAAGAATTATGAATGATATATTTAATGCTTATACAGCATTTATAATTATTTATATCGATGATGTTCTGATATTTTCAAAATCTATTGAGCAACATTTTAAACACTTGAATATATTTATAAATGTTGTTAAAAGAGCAGGATTAGTTGTCTCTGCTAGAAAGATTAAACTTTCAAACAGAAATAAAATTTTTAGGGCATATTATTAAAGAAGGAACTATTTTCCCTATTGAAAGAGCAATAATATTTGCTGAAATTTTTCTAATGAAATAAAAGATAAAAATCAGCAGATTTCTTGGAAGCTTAAATTATATTGCTGAATTTTAAGATTAAATGAATTATTTGAAAGATTAAAAAAAAAAATCCTCCAAATTGGACTATTGAGCATACTAATGCTGTTAGAAAAAATAAAGCTAGAATTAAAGAAATTCCTTGCCTTGCTATCTCTAATCTAGATGCTTTTAAAATTGTTGAAACAGATGTATCTGATATCGGTTATGGAGGAATTCTAACATATGAATTTTAAAAATATTATTATGGAAAATATTAAAAGAGGGGTAAAATTGAATTTTTTTTCAACATCAGTATTATCCGTCCAAAACCTAATGATTAACTACGGGTGTATTTCTGAAAATTACAAAATTTGATCTGGGACGAGTTAATTTGAGAATAATTTTTATTGGAAAAATAAAAGGGAAAAAAAAAATTTTAGTCCATTAACTTGGTTCTCGTTCAATTTTGGTCCACTAACTATGATAATTATCACATTTTCTACACTAACTTTGAAAAATGGGTCAACAATCCCGATGGCATTTTGGCCGGAAATTGCTGATGTGTCAATATTTTCCGGTGAAATAAGCCATGTCATCGTCTGACATGTCTGATGACGTGGACTTATTTTTTAACATGTGTAATTTTAGTCCACTAACTTTCTCCTGGTGTATAATTTATTCCCTAACTTTGTTCATACAATTTTTGTCCATTATTTGAATTTATTATCTATACTATATAAAAAAAGTCCATTTTCACAAAAATGACGGGTACTTACTTACACACGACACCATTTTTTAAAATTATAAAAAATATCATTATGTAATTTTAACCACCCTACTCAAATTCTTCTTTTAGTCAATATAATTTATACTATTTATCTATACTAATATGAAAATTTCACTCACACAAATTCTTTTTGTGTTGGTAATATTTCTAAATTACTTTTATTTTATTTTATTTATTTATTTATTTTTGAATATGATGTGTTGATTTATATATATAATTCTTATTTTAAAATATAGTTTAAAATATAAATAATTATTTATTATATGCACGCAGGGTCGTGCCCATAACAACTAGATTTATATAACATAATTTAAAAAAATTAACCCACCCACCCCTTCCGCTCATTCTTCGAGAAATAGAAAATTTTCAAGTTTGAATTCGTTCATTTGGAATTTATATTCTTCTACTTCATTTTTATTTAATATGAATTTCTTTTTCTCTCTCTTTTTTTTTTATGTCATTCCCTAAGTCCCATAAGTTTGATCCTATGGAATTTGTAGCCAAAAAGAAAAGAAAGCTTAGTACAATTGGGCGACCGTCGTCGTCCAATGCACAATTGGGCGACCACCATCGCCAAGTTGTGTGTTGGGGGCGAGGGCGGGGGGCTGGGTGATTGAGGGAGGTGGGTGGGTTATTTTTTATTTAAATATATAATATAAATAATAAATTTAAATAATGGATAAAATTGCACTAGGACAAACTTAGTGGACTAAAATTACACCAGGATAAAGTTAGTGGCCTAAATTACACCTGTTAAAAAAATAAGTCCACGTCATCAGACATGTCAGACGATGACATGGCTTATTTCACCGGAAAATATTGACACATCAGCAATTTCCGGCCAAAATGCCATCGGAGTACCTGATTGACCCATTTTTCAAAGTTAGTGTAGAAAATGTGATAATTATCATAGTTAATGGACTAAAATTGAATGAGAACAAAGTTAATGGACCAAAATTTTTTTTTCCCCAAAATACAATTTACCCCTTGTGATATTGCAAAAGAGCAAATTACTCCTCTATGAAAAATAAAATAGTAATTTACTTTCTCTGTGTTTTTCAAAATATAGCAATTTACCTCGTTCGACAGAAAGGTACATTGCTATACTTTAAAAAATACAGAGGAGTAAATTACTATTTATTTTTCATAGAGGGACAATTTACTCATATCACAATGGGCTAAATTGCTATACACCCAATTTTTATTAGAAATGACAAGTTTATGGAGTACAACAATTATTTCATTAAAAAAAAAAAAAAAAGTACGATAATCGCAAAACACGAATGCAAACGAAAGAAGTTGCCTGGCATAAAACATGATAGAGGAGACGAACACAGTTGAACAACATATTTTCAAATCAAAGCAACTTCATGTTTATGACAGCATTTATTCTATAACTCACACACGATCACAAACTCGTCTTTATTCTTCGAGTCCTACGATCACCATCAAGCTTACGCGATCAGTCAAGAGCATCGGCGGGCTGCTCCAGCGGCACCGGCCAGGGCCGGGGATAAACACTACATGGACGCAACCGGAGTGTAAAATTGTTCAAGGATACGAGGAGTTCTTTCAGCTTCTTCTGCACACTATCGTCAGTGAAGTTGCCGTCCGAATCAAATACTGGAGTGCTTTCATTGACGAATACCTCCGGGCTATTGATGAAATAAATATCAGGCCTGATCCCTATCTGCCGGAGATGATACTGCGATCGGGCGCCACCGAGATCCCATCCTGAGCTAACAATTGCAGCAGTTTTGTCTTTCAACACGTCTTTCTCCAGAGATGCCAATCGATTGCGTTCTTCAACGGACCGGCGACGGAGTAGTTGTACTCCGGTGAGGCGAAGAGTATGCCGTCAACACTACGCAGCTTTTTGAAGAAAGCCTCTACTTCTGCTGGGTACTTTTTATTTTTCACGAGATCGGTGTTGATCAGTGGCAAGCTATCTATGTCCACATACTCTACCTCAATTGTGGGAGAAATTGTCTTCGCTATTTCCGATGCTAAGGGAAGGAAAGAAACGAAACAAATTACCTCAGGGAAGATTCAAATGCAAAATTTCAATTTCTTGAACAAGAAATGCCCAAAAGAAGTATGAAAATGATTTTCTGGTAGTGTTAAAAAAAGTGACCAATCACACTTGCTTTGTAATTGAATTAGCTTGGGTAAATTAGGTTCGTTCGCCATTGTCCGGACAATATATATTATTTATGTTTTCTACAAAACAAAACTTGTTATATATATGAAGTGATCTTGGGCAACGTATGTTACCATTACTACCCGTTGGTTGGGATAATTTTGGATCAACTTTGCAATTTTTTGAACTAGTGTGAAATTTAAATCAATTTCGGGTGTTTTAAGTTACCAGCATTGATGAGGCGCTTGTTCAAGGAACCTTCCCGAAGAGAACCCGGGATTCCAGCAATTCTCACTGGCGCCGCTGCACCAAAAACAAAAAATCCAACATAATTCTCACAGAAGTAAGAAGAAAGAACGTGATGCATGCATGCTGCTCTTTGCCCTAATTATTTGTTTTACTTTTAGTATTTTTAGTGTTTTTTCTAGTGCTCAACAACTAAAATCCTTTTCCAAAATATTTTTTTTTTATTTTATCAAAATATCATTTTTGTATATAAATATGTAAGTTATTTTCTTATATAAAATGAAGTAAAAGTCGAAATTTTAAGTCCTGTATATTATGAGGATGGTGATTGTGGTACTAACAATTTTAGTCCTTGTGATAAAATCAATCGAACATCCGCCGGAACAATTGGGTTTTTTTTGCCAATTGGATGCTAAATTTGGACTTGGCCGGCTTACTTGACACTGATCTACATACAAGACGACAGTCGCCCTCGTTATTCAGGACGGGTAAAATACATATTACCCCTTGTGATATCCCGAATGTTCAAATAAATCCCTGTGATTAAAAACCATATAACTCCCTGTAAAATTTAAAAAGGTGCATATTGGCCCTAACCCGTGCCCCATTTTCTATCATTTTTTTCTTTGACATTCGACGACCTTTCGACGGTGCTTTCCACCATTGGAAAGCCGTCCGACAACGATCATTTTTGACACCCACCCACTGCCAATCTCTCGTCCGTCAGCGTGTTATCTCCATTTCCTATTTTTATATTTTTTGGTTCTTTATATATATATTATAATATAATTAATTACATTTTCTTATATTATATTTTTAAAATATATATAAATTTAAATACATGGGTAGTTTGACAATTTAGGGAAAAAACACATATTTAGTCTCAATTTTGGGCACATGAAATTTTACAGGGGTAATATGGCACCTTTTTAAATTTTACAGGGGGTTATATGGTATTTTTTTTATCACATGGGCTTATTTAAATATTTGGGGTATCACAGGATGGTAATATGGATTTTACCTATTCAGGACTAATATTATAATTTTACCTTACTTGGATGTGAATACACCAAATATTATGGATAACACCATATTGATCTAATATGAATTTTATCAATGTACATAATTAAGGAGTCTATTATATATACCGGGGAATATGGGGATCTGGTCTCGCCAGCACCGTTTCAACAAATGAAGTTGAGGCGAACCCGGCAGCAAGAAGTCCCAACATTGATCGGCGGCTCGTCTCAGTCTCAGCTGGGTTCTGCTGCAGGGCTCGAACTGTGAGACCTGCTCTAGCCGAGGGAATGCTATTTTGTTTAGTCATGCTCAGCCGGCCTGAACCACTCAGCCGGAGGCTGCCTTCCTGGACGGCTTGAGAAGAGCCAAAAAAGCCAGCCGAAGAAGTCACAACCAGAGCCATTTTCTCAAATTTTTTCCTAAGGTTTTCTGCTCTCGGAATTTCTGTGCATGTGATCTATATATGTTGTTGGGATATATATAGAATATGATGTGTAGGACAACATATTCACAATAAAAAATTGATCAAAAAGTCCCTAAACTTTGCAAGAATTACCAAATACTTGACAAATCTGTGCGTTTTTATTTGGGTCGGAGTTACCCGGCGAACTCGGCCCAATATACATGATCGCCCATAATGACTATCGGAGCTATTCTTGACTAGTGGACTATGTTGTCTTGACGTGATTGGTTGGAGTACACTTTATTGTTGATCATATTGATCTATTTTTATTTAATATCTTTAAATTAATCTGTCTGAATTTATATGTCACAAGTGATGAGATTGAAGTCTTTTAAGTATTTAATTGTCGTAAACTTGAGAGGCTAATAATTGAAGAACGAT